>CATIWQ010422367.1:0-15101 GCA_949673415.1 Euphorbia schlechtendalii | reverse complement strand
TGAGGCTTTTGAATCTTCGAATGCTTTAAACTTTGCTTTCTTGCTTGATATTCTTTCGGATGATATCATACATTCTTGTGAACATGAGCATAATGTTTTTAGCATGCATGACACATCATCGCATGAAATTAATTTGGGTATTAATGAATCCCCTATAATAATTTCAAATGATTTGACTCTTGATGAAAAATGAGAGATAACATAGGTACTTAGACAACACGTGATAGTGTTTGCCTGGTCCTATGAAGACATGCTAGAGGTCGATAGAAAGATTGACAAATACAAAATCTCCATTGACCATTAAGTCAGTCAAACAGAAGATGACATGATTGAGAATAAAATGGGCTGGAAGAGTCAAGATAGAGGTAACAAAGCAAATCGAAGCTAAGTTCCCCAAAGTAGTTAAACACCCGATAGGTTGGCCAACATGACGCCAGTGCCGAAGACACAAAGAAGGAGTTAAGCATTTCAATGTGTCATCGAATTCATCATGCGGCTCATCACCATTTGTGGGTCAATCATCACACTATTGAAGGAGTATAATAGATAATGACTGTTTGCGTTTGGTGGAATCAATCTATGTCTGATGTAGGTTTTGAAGCCTTCCATCCCCAACAAATCACTCATTCCCTATTTGGCTGTTAAGAAATCAGGGAGAACAACAAAAAAGGCGAATATCAAGCATCATCGCTCATCACCGTATATACCTCAAGCCAACATAGAGGTAAGAGTGGCCCATAAATTAATTAGAAAATGCTAAACGAATAAGCTATTAAAGTCATGAGTCCAACAAGATAGGCTCAAACGCTATTACGTCTAGGTGAAAGAAATAAATCATGTAAAAAGCAATACAAAAAGTAATTAGCCTGTCAAATGGCACTCTGCTAGTTGAGCAAAAATTAGTGCCTCTTTTCAAAACACAAAAAGAATAGTCTATTGAGTTGAAAACCCAAAAAGGGAGGCTCAGACAAAACTTAGGACATCGAGAGAAAAGCAAACGCATTGATTAGAAAAACTGAAATGGCTAATCAATGGTAGGAGTCAAATCATTTGAAACATTCATACCCTTGTTAAGTTCATCAATGAATTGTCATTCTTGCTGAATCTTTATGCATATGTTTACCTTGAATGATTGCATGCCAACAGTAGAATATCGCATGTAAGCATCCCATCACATCGTGGTTCAATAAAAAAAGAATAAAGAGAAAAGAAAAAAGAAAAGATAAGTCTACTAGATTGAAAACCTGAAAGGGTAGTCTAGGCAAAAATTAAGACAAGGTTCGATAGACTGAAAACCCATGAGGGTGGTCTATGCAGAAATTAGAACCAAAGATATATCAAATTCATCATCTCCTCCTCGGAATAGCTCATGGAATTGTCTATCTCTTCCAGATATTAGGATGAATATCTTCGAACTTCCCCCGCAGAGAGGATTGCCACAACAAAAGCTTACAAGCTCTCCTTATCAGCTTCAAAGTGAGCATCACCAACATGTTTTGAGATCAACATTAACATCATTGGCACCATACAAAAGAAGGAAACGAGCGTCAAAAAGTCAATGACTCATCCAAATTCTGGCTTTGAACTTGACTATGATTCATCCATAAAATCTAACTTCGACTCAGACCCATGTCCATCATCAGTCTGAAGAAGTAATGTCTACAAAACTCGACCATCGATAAAAAGGAAACCATGGAATGCCCAATGAGATGAATCCTGGGGGCACTCATGCACCAGCATAAGAGGGTATCTATATAGAAACCTCCGAAAGGCCTCTCATGCAATGAAGCTTCTACTATCGACTAAGCCAATACTCCAAAGCCAATGATATCTGCAATAGACAAACATACATCATACAATAAATATTATTCATGCATAAAGTTATTCATACATGCATATGCATTGTGTCACTTATAGGTGAAGGTAATGTTAAACCGAGGCAATGCCATTCTGATGAGAAAAACACTCTACCTGCACATGGGGAAACTACAAGTATTAAGAAGATATCGAAGCAGCACATCATCAAAATTGAGAATGACAACGACCCAACTCAAGTCATTTCAACTTTCATCAAATTCAGCCTACCAAGGTATTTTTCAAGCAGCATTACAACATCACAAAAGCCTCCCAAAATAACAGAGTGGTCATCTGGACATCCCTGAAAATCTCAAACTCAAATTTCCACGTTTATCGTGGGCCTGAAGAAAAATTTCTCAGAACCCTCATGTTTTAATTCTTTATTGAAGGGGTAAAAATTTTTTACTTTCAGCAATCTCAATCAAGGAATTAAAACATATGTCACAAGTATCTACTAATAAAATTCCTCATTCTTGCAGGTACCCCTTCAACTCACAAGGTGCATCTATGTCAGACTCACAACAGTCGACGTATCGTCAAAGGCATGGAGTGCACGACTTTCATCCTTTCCCCAGCAATTTCGAGGGTCACCCACGGTCAACTCACAAGGGGCATACAATTTGGACCATAACGGTCAACCATCCCACATCAGATTTTAACGAAGACTTACCATAGTCGACGTATAATCAAAGGCATGGAGCACATGGCTTTTATCTTTTCCCCAACAATTCCAAGGGTTACAGTCAACCCACGGTCAACTCAAAAGGGGCATCCACCGCAGACTTTCTACAGTCCGCGTACCCTCTACGACTTTCTAAAGTCCTCTTTCCTTCTGACTTTCTACAGTTGGCAAACTTTCTACAATTCATGATTCTTTAACTTTTTACAGTCAACGAACTTTCTACAGTTTGAAATTTTCTAACTTTTTACAGTCAACTGAACTTTCTACAATTTAAGATTTTCTGACTTTTTACAGTCAACGAACTTTCTACAGTTCAAAATTTTCTAACTTTTTATAATCAACCGAACTTTCTATAGTTCAAAATCTTTGGACTTTTTATAGTCAACTGAATTTTCTATAGTTCAAGACTTTTTGACTTTTAACAGTCAACGAACTTTCTACAGTATGAAATTTTCTAACTTTTTACAGTCAACTGAACTTTCTACTGTTCAAGATTTTTTGACTTTTTACAGTCAACGAATGTTCTACAATTCGAAATTTTTTGACTTTTTACAATCAACTAAACTTTCTACAGTTCAAAATTTTTACACTCTTTACAGTCAACGAACTTTCTACAGTTCAAAATTTTCTGACTTTTTACAGTCAACAAACTTTGTACAGTTTGAAATTTTCTAACTTTTTACAGTCAACTAAACTTTCTTCAGTTCAAAATTTTCAAACTCTTTACAGTCAATGAACTTTCTACAATTTGAAATTTTCTGACTTTTTACAATCAACGAACTTTCTACAGTTCGAAATTTTCTGACTTTTTACAGTCAAATGAACTTTCTACAATTCAAAATTTTCTGACTTTTTACGATCAACGAACTTTCTACAGTTCGAAAATTCCTAACTTTTTACAGTCAACGAACTTTCTACAGTTCAAAATTTCTAGACTTTTTACGGTCAAACAAACTTTCTACAGTCCACCATTTTCAAACTTTTTGTAGTCAAACGAACTTTCTACAGTTCAGCATTTTCAAATTTTTTACAATCAAATGAACTTTCTACAATTCATAATTTGTGGACTTTTTACAATCAAACGAACTTTTTACAGTTCATCCCCTTTTGACTTTTTACAGTCAATGAACTTTCTACAGTTCACATCTTGTCCCTACCTTGTTCGATCAGCGGGCTTCCTACGGTCCACTTCCTTAGTAGGCTTGCCACAGCCTGCACACGGGATTCTCAATCAAGAGAATGGGGGGACACGGTCAACATTCTCTCCCCAACGGTTCCAGGGGTATCAACTAACCGAAGGTCAACCCTTGAGGGGTAATCATTGCTAAACGGGTAATTCATAAGGGGCATCGAGAGGCCAATCCTTGAAAGAACGTCAAACCAAGATGAAAGCTTCCAGGCATCATCCCCAAAGGGTGCCAACCGCGACTGAGCATGTATTATCTCTAAACCCCGCTGCTCTTTCAATCATGGGACCATACTGATCTCATATCAGCAATGATCCAACGCGGAGCAGCTTGTGAGCATGGGATTTTACTCCCGACTCGCGAGTTCGATGATGAAGCTGTAATTTATTTTTCCCTTGCAAGTTTTTCACTTTTTACAGGGTCTTGAATTCATCCGAGGGAAGCTTGCTTTGTTTCTTTGAGCATTAACCCTTTTTTAGGCCATTTTAGTAAAAAAAAAAGCCCAAGGCAAAGAAGCAATATCGTTAACAGCATCGTAATGTCATTAACAACATCGCAATGTCTTTAACAACATCGACATTGCAGTGGCAGCAGAACCAAAATTGCACATTGTGGACTTTTTCAGCCCAAAAATTAAATTTTTCCAACTTGCTAGAATTTTATCTTTGAAATACAGTTGCCACAGCCCACCTAAGACTTTTGAATCCAACATTTGCATAGGGATTGAAAAATAAGTTGAAAAAAATGGAAAGAAGAGAAATCCAACTTTGACTTCTTTTATGGATTGAAAGGGGCTCTCTCTTTAAGAGAGCTCACATTTAGGAGAAAAAAGGGGAGAAATTTGATCAGAAAATATTGAAAAGAATTAGAGGAAAAGATCTAGGGAGCATTTCTTCATGTGTTCTTGAGTGTTCTTGAGCAAAACACCAAACTTGGATCCTCAACACTTGAGATTTCGGGTTAGTTAGATTATATCCTTGAGGTTTAGACTTGAATGGAGAGTCTACAACATCTTTATCACTCACTTTAAGGTTACTACACCTTCTAAAATATCTACTTTGGCAAGTAATAGATCCCTTCCAAAGATTTTCGGTAAATTACCAAATCCAACCAAAAAGAAACAAGGAGAGCTTCCCGGAGGACTTCATGGACCTTAAAGAAAGTGGATTTATGACTATGGGGTAAACCTCCAAATTCCTAGAGTTTATTGTTACATTTATATGCTTTTCTTTTTGAAGTTTCATTTTCTTTTCGATTTTTTTCCATTTTCGTACACCAATCTGTTTTCCAAGAATTTCAGCATGATTTCAAATATTTTTAAGGATTTTGTTTACATAAACATATTCTAAACATCTTGAGCTTTCCAGAATGATAAAGATCATCCAAATCGGTTAAGTATAGCAAAAGTTATGATCGTTTGAAGTTTTGGATTTTCGTTTTGCTATTTCTGCAGTTTCTATGTGTTTTCTGTAGGTTTGGAACCTCGATGTCATTAATGACATGACCTAATGTCGTTAATGACATAGCTTAATGTTTTTTATTACATTTCAATGTCGTTAACAACATGGCCTAATGTTGTTAACGACATGGCCTAATGTCGTTAACGACATTGCCTTTGGTAGAATTCAGTTTCGCTCCGTTTCGAAAAGTTTAAGCCTAGAATGACCCGTTAAGACCCTTCTTAGTTTGGAAATGCATCATTAGGGGTAACAAACCTCTAAATTGTAATTATTTAGGATTTATATATGATTTATTAATGTATCAATATGTTGATTAAGGTTTGGAGTAGCAACGGAAGCGCTTCAGTCCATTCAAATCGATATCACCCTTCACGGGGAAGTCGGTAACGATATGGATGACATCGTTACCATTGTTAACCCAAACAATGGCTATGTTATGCATGTTCGGCCTAGATTTATGTTTCTAAATGTTATTTTAGGTCACCCACATGAAGGGAACTCAAGTTCCCGGATAACCGACCCAACAATATAACATGTGACATTTTCACTAATAAAAAATGACCAACATAGTTGAAAATAAAAATGAACAATTTTCATGGAATAAGAACTTCAAAATCTCCGTTGTTTTTACCTCAACCACACGGGTCTTGCCAAAATCCAAATCGAGCATACGTGGTACACTTGGAACATATTTGTGTGGTGGAATATCCCATGTGCTAACCTTTATGGATGCTGGTAGTTTAGGATATATGTATTTTAGGGTTTAATTTCCTTCGGGTATCACATTTATCAAATGTAATATTTGTTAGATATCATTGTATTTAAGCGATTAGTAAATCCCCCATCCCAATATGTAATTAATCTAGTAGATAAGGCACATTTACTTTCCTACATGTTTACTTTCTCGCACTTTATTTACTACTTCTGCATGAGCGCTAAATAATCAAAGACATAAGCTGAAAGCATCTAGATTGAATCGAAAAATCATAAGTGTGGTTTCCAAACGGGAATAATGTTAACTCAAATGACGATGAAGTAGGTAACTCATCCCGGACCCGAATCTCTGAACTATGGTACAGATTAGGCAAACAAATCTAGGCTGTACTAAATTTTCCCGGAAGAGCTGATCCGGGTGGTGACTCTGGGTACCATAGGCTAGAGATCTTGATCTTGAGTCTATTAAGCTTGAAACTCACATTTTCAAACAACATTTTCTTCAAGCAACTCATCCTTCGAAGCATGCTCCCTTCGAAAAACCCCACGCCCCATCTCACGGGCTCGGCATGGGTCTAGAACGTTGTCCGCTCACATAAGTCTAATATCATTGAAGCATGGACTAGTTCCAAATTTTGCAATTTCTATGATATGTCCTTTTTTATCATCAAATCTCACTATCAATGTACCATTATGAATTTTCTAAGGAGCACTTGAGATATTCCTACAAAACAAATTATCCACTTTTGGTACCCACAACAAGTTGGGTCCTATAGGGTTAGATTCATTTGAATTCATTTTAGGAACCCACATAGCAATGCCATCATATCTTCCTTGCTTGATTCAACATTGTTGAACTTTATGCCCTACTTGGTTACAATAAAAACATGTAACATGACTTTGATAAGAGCTTGTTAATTTTTAATAGAATGGATGGGTTCTTTTTAATCTTGAATATGATGGTGTTAATCTCCATTTTTGAGAATAAAACACTTTAATGTTTGATAGTCTTTCAGAGTGGAAATGTTTAACTTTCCAATATGAGTATTATCTCCTATTTTGATGAAACTGAGAGGCTTAAAGTCTGTTTCTATGTTTGGCAAAATTATTGCCTTTTTGGTAGTTAAAGAAGCTTTCTTATTGGAATTCTAATGAATGGGTGATGTTTGTTTATTTTTTCAATGTTGGCTATCTACTTGCCTTTTTGCAGGGATAAGAGGTATTTGAGTGCAAGTATAAGGGTCGGAGAACATCACTTCCTTTTTAGACATAAACTTGTAGTATCCCTTTCATGAAAATCTTCATAGTATCTAATTCCATGCATGTCACCACAATTCTTTTATCCAACATCTTGGTTCTATCCTTGAACCCAATAAGAGGTATTTGAGTGGAAGTGAAAGGGTCGGAGAACATCACTTCCTTTTTTATAAATAAACTTGTTGTATCCCTTTCAAGAAATTCCTCATAGTATCTAATTCCATGCATGTCACCACGGTTCTTTTATCCAACATCTTGGTTCAATCCTTGAACCTGATAAGAGTGACTTTCAACTTATCATTACGAGTTTCCAAACATGTAACTTTATCTACTAAATAAAGGTTAGTATCTTCAAGATATTTGACTTTTTCTCTCAACTTTATATTCTTTTTTTCTCTTTCATTTGAATTATTCAGAGTATCTCCCATTTTTCCCTCTAACTCTTTTCTCTCTTATTCTTTTCTTTTTTATATCATCATCTCTTTCTTTTAACTCTCTATCTAGCATAATGATTCTTACATATTTTTCTCTTACATCTTCTTTCATATTTTTACTCTTATCTATAAGATTAAAATATAAATTAATCAAATCTTTATGACAAAGTGAGTTTAGGATTGCCTCATCTTCCTCTATATTTGCCATTTCAAGTTGAACTTAAGAAGTGGATGTATCTTCTTCACTCTTGGCCATGAAACTTATTTGGGCTCTTTCTTCTTTTCCATCTTCTTCATTTGAGCTAGAGTCTTCATTATCACACCAAGTTGCAACCATTTCATATTTCTCTGTTTTGTGTTTGAGCTTGGGGCATTCAGATTTATAGTGTACATGTCTTGTTTTGAATCCTTCTTGTCTTTTTCTTTCTCAAACTTCTCATTGAATGGATTTTTGAAGAGCTTCTTATCTTTTCTTTTCCTTTTCAGGAACTTCTTGAATTTTTAGACAAGTAATGCTTCTTCCGATTCATCTTCCAAGGAGGAGGATTCTTCCTTGGTGGTTTCAAATTTTTGTGCAAGAGATTTTAGTTTATCCACCATTTCTCGGTCACTTTTGGGCTTCATCTTCATTCTTGGGTAAGTAGAGATCTTATGAATTTATCATATGAGTAGTCAGAGAGATTATTTAATTCTTCAATTGTAGTGAGCTTTGCATCCCAAGAGCTTACAATAATTCTAATTATTTTCCTAATTATTTCTTCACTAATGAGAGTTTTTCCAAGATTCTTGAGTTTGTTGACAAGTAGAGTGAACCTTGTGTTGATTTCGGAAATTGTCTCATTATGTTCCACTTTGAAAAACTCAGACTCTAAATGAAAAGATTAATCTTTCCACATTTGACTTGCTTAGTTCCTTCATGAGTAGTTTCTAGTCTATCCCATGTCTCCTTAGCGGTAGTGCAACCTGAAACACTATTAAACTCGTGAAAGTCTAGTGCGCATTGTAAGATATTCAATGATTTAGAAACAAAGCAATCATACTCCAATCATAGCTATCATATTCACTTTCGATTTTCAAAACTTTTTCACCATAAATGGTTTGAAAGGTAAGTTGGGTTCATTTTTGACAAGTCTCTAAACCGAAATATCCGTAAATTATAAAAACATGTTCATCCTAATTTTCCAAAAACCATAGTTTTCATCATTAAATAGAGGAGGGAGTTTGATAGCAAAACCTTCAGGAAAAAAGACATTTTGGAGAAAGGAAGAGCTAGCAATACTAGATGACTTTAAGGTTTGAACACCTTTGAGCAAAAAGCGAGGATTTGATACCAATTGTTGGTCCGGAGTAGTCTAGAAAATATAAAAGGGGTGAATATGACTTTTAATACTCATAAAAAATTTCAAAAAAAACCTTCTTATACAAGGTGAGTGTCTACCTAAAAGCACAAGTTTAGGGATTTGTGAAATATGTAAATGGGATAAAAAAAACTTGTGAATGCTTAAGCTTTGCATGGAGTAATGATTTATTTGTTTGTTAAAGCTTGTATAAAGTAAATACTGTAATATAAATTCAAGTAAATAAAAAGATAGGGATAGGGAAAATTATACATAAGAGTTTTATACTAGTTTGGGGAAACCTTTCCTTAGTATAGTCCCGATGTCAATGACATGAGTATTTTTCACTAGTTTGTATTTTCTTTATGAGAAGTAAACAAGCCTTGGGAAGCATTAAACCTTACAACCATTTGTTTTTAGTAAGGTTTAACAACCAAACTTTTGGTGATCATTTTTCTAAGAAATAACAAAACTTCCACAGGTTGTTTTTCACAAGCTTAACAACCAAACTTAGGGATCCTTGCCAAGTACTTGTAAGGCTAGGACATGTCACGATCATAACACAACCTTAGTTTAACCTTTGCTTCACTATACAACCTTGTATAAATTTCTTTCACGAACTCGTTGATGATCGATCTCTCCAACAAGGTGACTTTCTTTGTCAGGTTTGTGACTTTAATAGTCGAGGTGACTCGTTGGTCAATTTTATGTTTAATAAAATGCAATATCACATAATAAATATTATGACTGCATAAAGATATGGTTAGTTTTTCACATATTCATGATGTCATCATGTATACATTTTATACGTTTTATAACATGCAAAACCTGCACGGAGAGCAAATGGTTAAATAGTGCCTACCACCCGTAGTCTCCATTTGGTTACTTATCTTTATGTCAACATGTACTAGCAAAGTCTACTCGCGTTCTCACAAGGTTTATGGTACCTATAAGAAAGTGATTATAGTTCATCTATATATGGGTTTCGGTCTCAAGATAGAGTATTATGTGTACTTTACACCTTTGTGTGCCGAAATTCAATGGCTTTAAAATGAACCAAAAAGACTCTTTCCACATATCATATACTCTGGTACTTTGATCATACACGAACCAAATTCCTTTGTATGTTATGCAAGGGGTGTGATCAAATCAATACCCCCAAAGTCCTAATACGAATTTAGGAGATACTTCCCCAAAAGACACCTAAATTAGCTGTTGGTGAGATAATGCACATGCAAATGTAGTCATAAAATTTGCGTTATAGAAATTTCATCACACATGTCAAAATTTCAAAAATTTTTAATAAAAGTTCTTTATCATGTAAAAAATTTTAATTTTATTAAAGCATAGTTTTTTTAAAAAAATAAAACTCATCCCAAGCAGGCTAGCCACCATGTTTTCATATGATCTCCGGTTATAATGTGCTTGGAACGAAAATACCATTTTTGAGTGACTGAATAAATATTTACATTTTAATTTTCCATAAAAAAAGTTGTTCCAATTTATTTAGGCAAAAAATGTGATTATATTCATAAATAATGCACAAATTAAATATAAGAGAAGTCATTTTTCCATACAAGTATAAAATAAATATAAAATTAATGGTAATACCTCATTTTATGTAAAAGAGTAGCCACTCGGTTCAGCTCCACCATGAATTGTGGTATACTGATCCAATGTGCGAACTTTATACCAATAGCTACTATTTCATTCAAAATTTTGGGAATTACAATAATTTGACGACATTACAAAAAAATTACTTGCAATATAAAAACAGGCAGAGTGACTTATGTATTTGGAATTTTTTCATAAAACTCAAGCAGAGTTCAGACTTTACATGCAAACTCACACACACATATTAATGTATTTTATTGAAAATAATGGTAAAGCCTCAATCGGCTCTATACCCCTAGAAAATGAAAATATGGTATGGAAATAATGAAGTGAAAAAGTAGGCTATGAGCCAATTACCCTTAGTTACCTTTTTGTTTGTGTAAAATGACTTGAGAGTTGGTTCGGGTTCGAATTTATCGAGAAGTTGAAAATTTAATTAAGATGAGATATCTAGCAAGTTTATAACTATAAACTTATAGAGGGAGTGATTTTGAAAGTTTGGTGATTTTTGTGGAGTTTAGACCGAAGTTTATCATTGAAACTTGATCCAAATCCACGTGATGGAATTGATCCGAAGTGGTTTAGAACCTTGAATGGATGAATCTAAATGCTCAAATGTTGTGAAATCAAGAAGCAAAAGTTTGGTTTTTGAGAAAAATTTAGGATCTCCCCCTTTGAGAATGAAGCAAAGTGATCCTTTATATACATGAGGGTAAATGGGCGCGTGCCCATTTACCAAGCCTGACATTCCCAGAATTCTTTCAGGTTTTTCTGGGATACCAAGGCATGACAGTGGTAGAACAAAGTTATTATGGCCTTAGGGGATAAATGGGTGTACGCCCATTTACCATCCTAATAAATGGGTGTGCGCCTATTTACCTTGGTTTGACTAGAAAGTTGACTTGTTGGTTTTTGTTCTGGAATGCGAATTTTTTATTTTTAGATTTTTTAGTAGAAAAAATGACAATTTGGCTCCATTTGGCTCTTGTCTAATCCCAAATTGAAGTCGGTATGAATCTTCATCGGCCGAGTAAACCGTGCTAACAAGTGTTAGCAAAGTGGAGTCGTGCTAGGTATTGTTAAAAGATACTTGATAGTTCCTCCCAGGTTGAACCACTTGTTTAGCTCTGAACAAAATAGAGATGGTACAAGAACAGAGAAGCAATATATCTACAAAAGTGAGAATGTAAACTAGAAATATTTTTATGTGTTGTGCCCAACTAAAAAACCAAAGCCTGAATTTATAGGAAACAAAAAATAGTTGTTCCGTATTAAATAATGAAACATTTTTGCATAGAGTGAAAATATAGTTGTTGACATTTAAGCTAAAAGCAGTTACGAAATTAATTGTAGTAGAAAACCAAAAGTTTTAGGTAAGGAATTTCAAAAACCCTTAAAATGTGTGCAATAATCATATAAAATATTATTTTCTTCTTAAAAAATAATTAAAGTTCTCGAACATAGGCTTCACCCTTGGAGTGGAGAAATCAGACGATTTGCACTAGAAACAACTTTGAGTCATTTCTCTCATGTGTGCGCATAGTCTACTTTGTCTCTCTCACTTATTTTCAAGTTCATGAAGGAACAAAATAATATAAACTAGTACAAGCCTTTTTAAGTTTCTCAAGTGAGATAAAACTCTTTTGAAAGTATCTCATACAAGTTTTCCATCATAAATTTCATTTGAACTCAATTCAATGTAATTTATAGTTATTTTAATTCGAATATAACTTAATTGAATAGAGTTGAAGCTCTGCAAATAACCTTAACAAGTGAGGTAAATTTATGATCGAAATTACTATAGAACGCAATGTAGATAGTATATAAGAGATTGGAAAGTGCATATTATTCCCTTTACTTTTAAACCTTAAAACCTAAATGAAGTTTGTAGTAGTTCTAAGGCTCGGATCTCCTTAAAACAATACTAGACCATTATTTACAAATTGTCCTTTGGAATACAACAACTCCTTAACTAAATCAACTACTTGTGAACCACCATCATAAAAAATAAGTGAACTATTTCAAAGAATCATAATAGTAAAAAAAAACAAGTGTCGCCATTCATTTATATTTGATTGGATTTGCTACCTAACCATAACTATTTGGGTCCAAATTTTACAACAAAAAAAAAACCATAACATAATTATCCCATTTTTATCACATTTCAACGAACTTCTCATGTTAACCCCCTGTATTTGTTTAGAAACATCAGTGACCCCCTACGCAGTGTCTACTAGACAACATAGGGCCCTTATCATCACAAACCCAAAATAAAATTTTAGTTTTTAAATTTGTGATGCCTTGGAATTCAAGAGATGGTTGATCTGCAAGTCAACAAATGGTTAAAAGATTTACGCCGGACTATCCAGCGTAGTCATTCTTATGCTAATAGCTAGAACTTACATAGAATCAATTACCTTCTATTATGAGTTTGTTCTTCTTATATAGAAGATTAGTTATTACTTAACCCTATCTAGGGATGTCACATGTCTCTTATATTAAGAGTGACTGTTATGGACTTTCATTATGTTAATTGGATTTTCTTAGTATTGATTCTTATTACACATTGTTATCAATTTATAATCGCTGAAATATAAATATTAATTGAGTTTATATCTGAATCAATTTATAATCTCTTTTTTTTAACAATCTCATTTTATTAAACCTCTTATGGATCGTTTGGTTGGCAGAGTAGAATAGAAATTGTATGAAAAAATATCAATTATGATGCATGAGTCCGACATCAGAGGAAATAGTTGATCGCAAGGTTTTGACTCTACTAATTCTGAGGGCTTATAATTTATAATGATGCCAAAAACCTTGTTCCCCACTTCTCTACCGATAAGATAAGAGTTCAAAATATGAACAGGTGTTGTCAATACCGCTTATCAAATAGAAAAATAGTGACCACTGCAAGTATACAGTTTTGATGTAGTTTTAAAAGATATTGATCCCACAGGGATGGAATTTGGTTCTTAAGATCAACTAGAGTTACGGAACAAAAGAAAATAAGATAATTTATATTAGAGGATTGGATTGGTGGATAGATGAATATACAGATACAGACTAGAAAAGATGCAAATTATATAGATATTCCCTAAAAGCAAGTATAGTAGTGAAAAATATGCAAAATCATCAAGAATACTTCGTACACTAGACAACTTTAACAAACACGGTTCTAGACACACAAATATTCAATAATTCACCGCAGAGCAACACATGAAATGACTTTTTTAGATCTAGGGTAAACGAATTATGATACTTACAAGAACCTGGATAACATTAATATTATGCTTAGTAAGGGTCGCTCTCACATAGTCATATTTAGCAAGTTACCACTCCAAAAATGTTGGCTCACTAAACAATGTTATAATCACAGATCCAATGATTATACACAATCTTGTTAACCCCGAAATCACTCTTAAAGTTAACTCGAAAGCATATAACTTTATTAATATTAGAGACGCAAGACGAAATACTCGTTATAACACATAGACATATCATAAACTTCGAAACAGAGAGTATAAGCAGGAAACAAAGTAAAGTTGTAAGGTATGCAAGTGAAAGCTAAAGTTGATCAAATTGTATCCACTCTTTAATGGGAGTCGTCAATTCACGCAATTCCTGCGTCTACTTTGAATCCGGTCTCGACTCATACAGAACCTCCGCTAGGATGCTATTCTTTATGAATATCGAACAAATGAATGTTGAAGAACGAAAACTTTTATTGATAAGTGCTTTGCAATTACACTCATACAACAATCGCTCGAATTTGTGGAGAAATCTAGTGATCGAAATAAGAGTCAACTCACTTGTACATTTTTCTCGCTACAACTTTGAACTAGCGAAATCTATACAATTTCTACTCTCTATCTATGCACACACTATGCACTATTTTTCCACACAACACCACCCATATGTCACGAAATTGGTTGAGTTTTGAACCCTATTTATAGAGTACGAAGGGTTGCGTCTATCCGAACGAAGAGTCGTGTCCATTGGTAAAGAGTTGCATCACTTCATTATGATTGGATGCAAAGTCTCATCTTTATCCACAATATATAGGCACCTTTTCATGATTGGTTGACTTCCAAAAGGTGTCTTTTCATTTGGTATTTAATGGCGGTTGATCGTTTTTATCCAGCGGTTGGTAATTGAAAAGATATAGCCAATAATCATCACAAGTCGCGATCGCGAATCCCATGTCACGATTGTGAACATTGGTTGGGAGTTTTTTGTTTATGAAGAGTGATAAGTCACAATCGCGAATAGGTATCACGATCGTGAATGTCGTTTCTTCATGATTCTTCTTTGCAACTTTGCTAATCTTTGACAACTTCGATCCCACGCCAAATCCTTGTGTTCCATGCATCTTTTTGCACATTTTTCACTCTTTTTACATAGAATTCCACTTTTGATCATTTCACTCCCAAGATTCATCTAATTTCTGCACTTGCATAAAAAACAACTACATACCACGTGAAATCTTTTATACAAAGTATAAAATGAATCAAAACCATATCATTTTATGATTGAAAATGTCATGATAACAAGTATAA
>CATIWQ010422233.1:0-30034 GCA_949673415.1 Euphorbia schlechtendalii | reverse complement strand
CACAACAATCTTATACCAAAGCTTGAAACAACATGAAGAACCTCAACTAGGAAAAAACTTGGAAGAACTGTTATTGAAGCTGGAAAAGATGAAATAAAACATATTATCTTACAAGGAACTCGAGATATTGTAACTTTGTGTGACTTTCTATGAGCTTTATACTAGGTATAATAGTTTTTATATTAGGTATAAAATCTGTTATACCAGGTATAACATCTTTTACAATAGGATTTTTATATTAACAAGTTAGCAGATTGAAATCAAAGAATGTGATGTATCTGAAACATATGATAATTTATAATTGAAGCCAATCCTATAAAATTACAAAGTGATATAAAAATATTTTCATATACCTAGTATACTAGTCACTGTACCTGGTATAATAGCCATTATACTTGGTATAATAGTTAATATACCTATCATAATAGCTCGTTTAGCAAGTACAAGGCATTCATGATATGTTTTGGTGTAAAATTGTATATTGTCTTCAAATATAAGAATATAATATCTCGTATACCAAGTATAACAACTCATATACCAGGTATACAAGCTCTTATACCAGGTATAATAACAATTATACCAAGTATAATGCCTTCGTAAGAATTATTATATCTAAGCCATGTAAATACAAAAAGAATGTAAAAGAAAAATAAAAATAAAAATATTTTGTCCAAACAAGGGATTGGCTTGTATTTCCCTTAAAAATAATTATGGAGGCCGCCGGTAGACCTGTTAACTGGGCAAGCGGCCCGACAGCCCGGCCCTGGCCCGTTTAAAAAATAAAGGGTCTTCAACATTATATTTAGTATAAAGCCCGGCCCGGCCTAAGCCCTTTTAAAACCCTGCTATTAGAGGGCTGGGCTTGGACATACATATTAAAACCTATTAAGCCCGGCCCGGCCCGGCCCGGATAAGTTATTTAGATATATTAAAAATTGCTTTTACATTACTCAGGCCCATCTTTATTAATACCAACCCAACTATTATTTTTCTAGTAAATAAATTAATGGAAACTTTCATTTTTTCAATTGAAGCTCCTCTCATATATATTAATAGAAACTTGCTTAGTTGTTTTTTTCAATTGATGCTCCTCTCATCTCTAAATACTCTTTTTTTAGATGACTTTTTTTAGAATTTTAATATTAGTTTGAATACTGAATGTGTTTGAAATATTTTTGGTTATTTGGAATGCTTTATTTTGAATTTGGATTGTTTTTATTTAATCGACTTGGATGACTTTTTTTGTTGTTTGATTTTATCAATTTGAAAAATTATCGGACTGAATTATCGGGCTTTGGAAAAGATATTTCAACTTTGACCCGGCCCGGTACTTTTATCGAAAAGACCGGGCAGGGCTTGGACATAATTATTTATATAAAAACCCGCTTAAACCCGACCTTGACCCTGACCCTGATAAACCCGCCCAGTTAACAGGTGTAACCGCGGGTGTATAATATCTCTCACCTATCACAAATACTTAAAACTTAATTCAATCATTACTAATATTATCATTATACTCCTACTTTGAGCGAGAGAGAACCAACATTTTTTTGACGATCCCAATCCACGGATCACTAGTATTTAGATCAAATTTAAAAATGTAACATGCTTTTATTCATTGACAAAAAAAGGTCAGAGAAGTAATTTTTTTATAAAGGGGTATTCAAAATTACCAAAAATTTGTAAAAGAGAGTATGTGATTTTAGAATAATGTTGTTACATTTTATATTTCAAATAATCAACACTCTAATAATTTAATTTTATTATTTAAAAATTAGACAGTCACCTCAAGTCGGTAATCTAACCGCCCGACCTCATTTTATGTGTTTGACTTAGGGTCAGTTTGGGATTGCTTTCCCAGGCTGCTTTTTCAAAAAGCTTCATTTTCAAGCTTTTACTATAAGAAGCAGAGTTGATTTTGAAAAAAAGAAATCAGACAGTTCTTAATTATATAGTATTAAGGATTAAAATATATTGTTCAAAGCTAAAATATGTAATTCTATTAAAGATTTGTGAAAGTAACTTATTGAGATAACAGTTTGAAAAACAATACCAAACAGACCCTTAAACTATTATGCATGCACTGAGGTGATCTTATCCATCTAATAATATTTTACTAAATTATCAGAAGTTGTTTTAGGACTTCGGTCATCCTGATTTACTTGAACTGAGGCGTCTTTTTGTAAGATGAAAGGACATGAAGCACCTAGGCCACGCTTTGACTTTTGGGCACGTGTTTTGGGAGCCAATTGTGTAATGATTATAGTTTTTGAATTTTTAATGAATGATTAAGATTGAGCCATGTGACTTCCATGGGAAGGTGTCTCTTCGTTTCTCCAAGGAGATCCATATTTAAAGATTTCCTTTTCTCTTTCCTACATTTTCTTACTTTTGAAAATGTTGTCCCTGCTCTTGCTACTATTAATTTCCTTCTACAACTTTCGACCATATGTGCTTTGCTAGTTCTTCATTGTCCGACTTCTTTTCTTTCTTTTAACAGGTAAGTTTAATTGACTCTTCTTTGTCTTCTCCATTTTGTTATTCTAATTGATTTCTCCGTTCATAACTTTCTTCGTCATTTTTTTATTGCGTAATATGAGAAATGCATGTTTATTATATTTGATTTCCTTGTTGAATTTGCTGTACACCGATTGTCATGTTTTATCATTTTTTATTTGCTTAAGCGCCCTGATTGCCCTATTTGCAACTGATGGTTTTAAAAACATAATTTAGGATTTTGAGTATGTGAACACTATTTATGTTTTGGTATTTTACCAAATAATTTTCCAGATTTGGTATGCGTGTTTTATCTTCCGATCAAACTGTGACCAACTTTGGTCTTAGATCTATATGATTGATGAACATAAATTGAATATATATTGTTTGTTCCGCCTCAAACTAACTATAGATTCTTTAAGATCTATTTTAAACGTCTAGGGTTTTAATAGGTAGCGATGTCAAGCTCGTTTTCCATAACTAGTAACCAATTGAGTAAGGAATTTAATGAAATCAACAAGCGCTATGAATGATTTTATGTCAGATAGGATAACTTATCCGAGCGAAGAAAGTATGTCATATAGGAATTCTGTTGCTAGCAAGCGAGTGGAGAGCTCCAAGGTGACTTTGAGTTCTCACTCTTCTCAATCAGCCTGGGATAAGTTATATGTTGAATTAGGATGAGGACCAATTTTCCAGGATAAGATTGCTAAAAATCTTTCGCCTCGCATGAGGAGGTTTAAGAGAGTTATTCGAAAGCCCATGAGGAAACATGTGGTAACTAAACAATCTGTTGTCGCCAAGGGAAAAGCGAAGGTAGTTGTTAACTTGACACCTCATGTAGGCCAAATGGTGTCCATCTAAGACCAGGTCGACTTGGATCGTGAGATGGAAGTTTTTACATGGTTGAAGAAGTGTGAGATCACTTTGCTGTCTAGGCACTTGCAAGTCACCAATCCGTGTGATGAGTACTTTAGCATTTACATGGATTAGATATGGTCTGGGTTTGTCTACCTACTTCCGGAAGGAATTCATGATCTTCTCCATTTTGGAATATCTTTCCGGCTCAAGTTCATCCCAATGCTTGGATTGATTTGGTTGGGTACTTCTTGATTTGCCAAGGGTTGATTCTTTAGTTTGATGCGGAGAACTTTATGCGGAATGCGATTCCAAGAAAGACCAAGATAAAGACCATTTCATTTCTCTCATAAGGTTGGTTTCTATCAATTCACGTACAAAGTGGACTTAGTGAAGTATTTCAAACAGTACTACACTTTTATCAAGGAAGAACTAGGTTTCCCACCGCCTGGTATCCTAAGATTCTGAGTGCTTATGAACCGTTTAATGGTAATATTGACCCTGGGGTAGAAAATTTTAAGAACCTTAGGCAGAAATATAGCCATGCTTGAATATCAGTTGTGCTATGGTTAAAGATTATAAGATCATCGAGTCTGGCCAACCGAATCATATTTATTATCCAGGTCCTGAAGTGTTTCCAGGTATGCCTACTTGTTTGTTTTTCTTTTATTTAGTTTTCAGGCATGCTTACCTTTCCTGACATGGATCATCCTAAAAATCCACTTTAACTAAGCGGAACAAAGATAAAAAAATCATAACACTCGAGAGAACCCACAGTTGATGAAAGTTGTTGATATCAATGCAGTGCCTGGCATCTTGAGAAGAGGAGGAAGAAAAGGAAGGTTAAGGACCAAGAAGTTCAGCCGAATGGTCCCAATTCTCATTCCTCCAAGAGATAGTCTCTTGAGTAGGTAAGCTTTTAGTTTTGCTTTGTGATTCACACAAATTCTGTATGTATTCCTTCTAAATTTTTCCTTCTTATGTAGGTTGGTGATTTGTATATTCCCACCGACTCGGGTAGGTGATGAGGGAAATAAATTCAGCCTCGATTTGAGAGGATCTATTGAGCCTATCCGGCTCAAATCCCTCTATCATTGCTTTATCAATTCAAAATCTCCTTCGAACCATGCTCCCCTTGTTTGTGGAGCCGAAAATGATGAAGGCAGAGTCATTTCTGGTGCATGCAAATAAATGTTCGTTATGTCGACAAAGGTATTTTGTTTGTGTCATTTTTATTCCTTTGTATATTTGAACACATTTTACTTGTACTTTATTGGATGTGCCAATGGCTTCTGGTGCTTCCACAATGATTCAGAAAAGGGAGATGTTCGCCATAACCTTGATGTGGTTAATAAGGAGTTGGAGCACCTTAAAAGTCTGCTTACTTTCGATGAGTATGATAAGGAGCTGCTCGTGAAGAAAGCGAAAGAGGAGGCAGACAATATCCGTTAGAGTGTGACGAGGCCTTTCGAGCCAATGAGGAGTTTAAAATGACCATCTCCCACTATGAGATGATTATCTCTGAAAAGGTAACATCTTATCAATAGGGGATGGAAGATAAGGCTGAGTTAAGGTAAGAATTTAGCCACCGTGTTCTCAAGCGTGTCAAGATTTACACTTTGGGTTGCCAGATGGAATCTTTCTTGATGTTAAATATCCTGTTGAGTCGAACGAAGAAGAGGAGACCCGTGTAGAGGATCATGATATGGTGTTGGAGGAGCCGGAAAAAGAAGTTGCCCGTGAGGCTGAGAAAGCCTTGTCTAAGTCGAATGGGGATTAAGTTGCACCACAAAACCAGACTGAAGATCATGCTGCAGTATGAGCTAATTTTAATTTTATATTTTCATGATCACTTGTGCTCTTTTATAAGGATATTTAGCCCTTTGTGATTATTTTTTTTATATTTATGGCTTAGGCCTGTTGTTCATTTGCCTTATAATTTTAACTTAAATCAATGTTATCTCAAGTCTTGTGTATGTGGCTGCCTCAGCTTATTTTTCTGATTATAAATGCTTTATGTTGTTTATGGAAAATTTTTGCAATTCTGTTGGTAACCTTGTGCTTACTACCGCCTAATATATTAAATGCCTTAGATTATTCTAGTCATGTTATTTATTTGCGATCTTATGTTATGCCGCTTTGACATGTCTCATTATTATTGCTTTACATTGAGGTCTTTGTTAGGGGCCTTAAATGTGTTACCGTTTGAATTATGATTTTGCCTTAGCTTTTGTAAGGTGTTATGGTGTAGAGGTCTCATGTTTTTTTAATCGCCTTGAAGTGAGTATACCTTTGTAAGGATTTTACGTTCATTTAGATAAGTTTCACTGATTTATGAGTGAGTAGGTGTGTGCAATCTTAAAATTTGATCAGCACTTATACGTGCACGAAGTAGAAAAGAATATTTGTTTATTGATAAATGATGATAATAAGTCAGTAATTCTATGCAACCAATTATCTAAATCCTCTAGGGGCACCATCTCGTTAAAAAACTAAGGAAAACGCTAGTGGGAAAAATCCTTTAGAAAGGAAAAGAGTATTGATGCCTTGATCACTTTAGGCTGTTTATGCTATATAATAGGGCTTTAAGTTGGAGATGTTCCATGTTTGTGGAAGATCCTCACCCTGACCTGTACTAGGTTGATACGTTGCTGGTCCAAGTATGGGCCTTCCTAACTACTGCTCATTTTTTTCCTTCTCTAGCTCGCGAGGTAATGGAGTCTTTGAGAATAATATCTCCTTCCTTGAGGTGGATTTATCTGACCATTCTATCATGATATCTTGTTATCCTTTCCTTGTACGCCACCATCAGGATGCAAGTTCTTTCTCTCTTCTCTTAGAGATTATCCAAATGATATTTCATGTTGATATCAATTTTTTTGTGCAGTACCTCACTTGGTCTGGCAGAGCTCCAATCTCAATTAGGATGATCACCTCAACTCCATTGACCATTGTGAAAGGTGTTTCTCATGTTCGTTTGCATGGGGTGGCTCAATATAACCACAAAATGCTCATTAGCACATCAAGCCAGATGCCTTTTCTTTTCATCACTTTCTTCTTTAGTCCATCTCCAAGTGTCTTATTTGTGAATTCTTTTTAGCCATTTGTAAGAGGATGGGCCACTGATGAGAAATATTTTCTATGTTCAATTCTTCGCAGAATTCTTGGAACTTGGCTGAGTCTAAAATGATTTATCAGGAATTCTGGATTTAGTATTAATGCTTTTCCATACAAAATCAATTATTCTCTCTAGGGTGATGGAATTAAGTGTTATTGCCTCAACCCATTTGAAGAAATGGTCAGTATCCACTTCCTATGTTGGTTGGCTTCTGGCATTGGGCATGCAATGTCAATTCCCCAATTGACGAATGGCTAACCGGTCATAAGGGGTCTCTATAATGCATGGGGATGTGAGATGTCTTTGTGTGAATTTGGCATTGATGGCATGCCTTAACATATTTCTCAGCATCTTCATTCATTGATTCTCAATAATAACCTAGCTCAACTGACTAGTGTTCATGCCTCTAGGTGGGAGCCACAAGCTCCTTCATACAATCCTTGTAGGATTGCTTTTCCTATCTCCATTGTGATACGCTTGAGCCAAGCATGTGCGTAAGATTATTTGTAGAGCTCGCCGTTCATCAAAGAAAACCGCATAACTTTCCTTGTGATTTTAGTAGCTCGTATCCTATTATTTGGCAATTTATTGCTAGCTAGGTATTCGCAGATTGGTTGCATCCAACCTAGTTCTTGAATCTAAATGATCAGGCTCGTGCTCGTTTCTTCTTTGTTGGGGCAGTTGATTATTTCGTATGGGCAGATCAACTTTTCCCAATCTTTCAGGCTTGCTACCGCCTTGGCTAATTTATCATCCTTTTCATTTTCTTTCCTTGATATGTGTTTTACCTTCTGTGAGCACGGGATTATGTACCATCTCCCCCGTTCGATGATGATGACTTTTTAGGATTTTTATCCTTGAATCACACAATTTTCGACTGTCTGATGATCTTCAAATGAGAGCTCTCCTCATATTTTGGGCATTGAATAAATATTTGAGATCGTAAAAAATATTTAAAAGTTTCAAAGTGAAAATTTAAAGGCTTAAAATATTTTTAAAACTCCTAAAATAAATATTTAAGGGTCCAAAAATATTTTTAAATATATGTATATATTTCAAGAAAATATATAGAAAATAAATATAATTTAAAAATAAAAAAATTTTAGTTACATATACACAATAATGACCCAAAGAAACCCAAAAAAAGCAACAACATTTTACAAAACTCGATAAGACGGAGGAATTTTTACAAAAAAAAAAATATATATTTGAGGAAACAATTCCGATTTTTCGATAACCATTTTTATTCACTTTTCTTTTAAAAATCTTTTGATTATATTTGGATCCAAAACACGTTTGGATTCTGAACTTTATTATTTTCAAACCAATTTCCTTCTATCTTTTTCTCAAAAATCTTCAAATATTTTCGAATCTAAGACAAATTTAGTGTCAGAGTCTGAATATTTTTTGGATAAACAATAACATATTTTTACACAACATTAAACCAAAAGAACGAGGAGCACTCTCGGAAATCAAGAGGATACATCGACGTGGATTCGCAACAAAAGGGTAAACCTCTGAGTTTCTAAAACTGCTTTTTCCTGTGTATTATATGATGATGTTTATTTTTTCTTTCCTCTTAAATTCTGAGATGAACTCGATTTTCATCATCAACCTAAGATTTATTTTATTCTTTAAATTTTATTTTATTAATTCTTTTTATTTGTTTATTTATTTGTTATTTTATTTATTTTATATAATTGTGTGAATTTTGTAATTAAATGCATGTTAGAATACCTTAACGAAAGGAATTAAAATTATTCCCGGATAACAGACCTCACTTCTTGCCATGTGAACACTTTCATTAAATAAAAATGAGCAACATATTTGTAAATAAAATGAATCGCTTTATTCCAAGATAAGAATTTTCAATCGATATTTTAATTAGGCCACACGGGCCTTCTCAAAATCAAATCGAATATACGTGTAAATATTCATGTCGTGTTATACCCTGTGCTAACCTTTGGGATGCAGGTAGATTATGTTAAATGTATGCCTAGGATTTTATATTCCTCGGGTATTGCAATTATTTTTAAGGAAATATAATTAATAGATTAGGCGGGCGGTTGCATCCCCCGAGGTTTTGTAATCTTAATCTTTATTTTTCCGCCGCATTTATTTATCGCTTTATGTGTGGATTTATTGCTTTCCACATATGTGTAAATCATACATAAAAACACGAAAACGACATAAGCACGAATATGCACAATTGATGTACAGTTTTCTGTTGATGTAATATACTGTGATCCAATAAGAAGTAAGCAACTTATCCCGAAACTGAATCTCTGTGTTTTAGTGGGCCGTCCCCCGGATGTTAAGCCTCACGGGACTCTAATTTCTAGAAGAGCTAATCCAGGTGGCGACTTTACACTAAGAGACGTCGATTTCGGGTTATGACGATCTAAATCTATTTCGCTTTCTCTTTCAAATCCTTCTGGTCCTCGACCCGGTATTTTATTTTCACCAAAAAACACCCTTGTGGATCACACCTTTCAACAGCGTGCTCTCGGCCTATTGCATTTTGTGTTGTCCGCTCACACCTTCCATATCGTTCCTTTCAATTCTAATTTCTTATTTAATCTTCTTACTTTTGGCAAATATTTTGCCATATTTTCATCTTAAGTTTCAAAATTTCTATAAATATGGTTGGCCATGAGTCGGGAATCCTTTTTGAGAACTAGTTTGTCTGGCACTATCTCGTAGGATACCTCTAGCCCCTTGATAACTGCCTCATATTCTACTACATTAATTGTTGCAAGAAATGCTAATTTGGCCGCATAGGAAAGTCTTATTCTTTCGGGTCCTCTATTTGAGACCTATATTCCTACTCCTTCTTGGGAGGAAGCTTCATCTATATATATTGTCCATTCCTCGATTTTGACAATTTCTACCGGCTCTAGCCCTGCAAGTTTTATTGTAAAATCTGCTATTATTTGTGCTTTGAGGGTGTTCCAATTTTTAATCCTATATCAAATTCTCTTAGTTGGATAACCCATTATGCTAGTCGACCAGACGTCTCTAGCCTCTGCGATACTTTCTTGAGAGGAAAACTCTTCTTACAATGACAGTGTGGACTTGGAAATAAGGGTTGAGCCTTGTAGATGATGAAATTAGAGTTATGACATGTTTCTCTATCATAGGATATCCCAATTCAACATTTTTTAGGACTTTACCTATGTAATTCACAAGTTTTGTTCATTCCCTTCTTCTTAGATCAAGATGGTTCCAATCGCCTCGTTAGTTGCTGCAATGTATATGTATAGAGTTTCTCCCTCTTGAGGTCGACTGAGGAGTGGGGGATTTCCAAAGAACTCTTGTAGCTTGTCAAATTCTTGTTAACATAACTGGTCCTATTTGAAATCTTTATCTTTTTTAATTGCATTATATATTGGCATGAATCTCTTTGTTGAGAAAAAATATAAATTTTCCTAAGGTATTCACTCTTCTATTGAGTAGTCGCACTTCATTCAATGTCTTGGACTGCTCTATCTTGATAATCACCTCAATTTTCTCTAGATTAGCTTCTATCCCTCTTTGAGAAATCAAGAATTCTAAGAATTTTCCATTACTCACTTCGAAAACAAATTTCTCTAGATTGAGTTTGAGGTGATATTACTATAAGATTTCAAATAATTTCTACATATCACCTACGCACGAGGCCTCATTTGTGCTCTTGATGATTATATCATCAACATAAACTTACACCCACTTCCCAATATCTTTTTTAAATATATCATTCACCAATCTTTTGTATATGGCTCCATCATTTTCAAGCCAAATTGTATGACTTTATAAGTAAGTTACTTTATGTGTGATAAATGATGTTTTTTCTTCGTCGGCTGGATTCATTTGGATTTGGTGATAGCCACTCTTTGTATTAAAAAAGAAATATAGTGCGTATCTGACTATTGAGTCCACTAGCTAATCTATGATTGGTAATGGGTAGTTATCTTTGAGTGTTCTTTGTTATATTTTGTGAAGTGTAACACATCTTATAGGAGCCATTGAGTTTCTTAACCAAGATAACATTGGCTAATTATATAGGATAGTGAATTTCTCTGATGTATCCTACCTTTAGCAGTTTGTCAATTTCTTCCTCATTAGCTCGTTGATGATCTGACACATGCTTTTACTTCTTTTACTTGGTCGGATCGACCTTTGCGTCAAGTTTCAAGTCATGTTTTTTTACTTCTAGCTTAAATCCTATCAAATCTTCAAAGGATCGGGAAAAGGCATCGTTGCTTAGATTTTTGGCAATTTTTATGGGTCGGCTTGGTGATGCTATCAAGACCTATAATTCTTCTACTGGCTTGATTATGGGAGCATTTTTTCGCTCAATTTTCTCTTGGTCTCTCTGAATGGATGCCAAGTATGCTTCTTACATCACTTGTGGATTCCCCACTACTACTGTCGTCCCCTTATCAGTTGGTATATGTAATACCATATGTAAAAAAGATATTAGAGAGGCAGTTTATTTCAAGAATGACTTTCCCAAAATGATGTTAAAGCCAACTAAGATATCTACCATAGTAAATTCTACTTCCCCTCTGAAAGTGTGCTTTTGATATTCCATTTCCACTTCTAAAGGGATGTCTCCTAATGACTAGATAGGATTCAAATCCACCAAGGGAGAGTATTCTGCCTAGATTCTAGAGTGGTGAGCTTCCAGCTTTTCAAGTGCACTTTTAGTAATTATGTTGATTATAAGATTCGCCTGACTGTGTAGTATTCTATCAATGCCTCTAGCATCTATAGGATCTGCATAACGTTTCTTTACCAAGGAAATCTTTTGGTAAGGTTTGTTTATTTCTACCTCTAGTTTTACGATTGTCCTTCTGCTGGTGGTAGCTTTCCTATTCTTTTTGGGAGATTCAAATTCAGGACCGCGAGTAATTATCAGTACCACTCCCTTTGGATTTCTTAGATTTTCCATCATCTCAAGTAAAAAATTGGCTTTTTTTATCATTATTCTTAGTGAACCCTTTCACAAATTTACTACATTTTCCAACTTTGATCAAGCTATATACCACTTTTGTTAAGACTCTATAATCATCCTTATCGTGGCCTCTTACTTTATGGTATTCATAGTATTTTTCATAATCCCTCCCTAAAGTCTATCCTTCAAGGACCTTGGGAAACTTCAAGTTTTTCTTCTCGAGTGTTTTCCTGATAGCTATCAAGAATTGGCTGAGGGGAGCATTGAGCTTAGATCTATTTTCATCTTCGCTATCACGGTAACTGCTACTACCTCGGTTATAACCACCCTTGGCTCTTCTTTCTACCCCTATCATCGTACCAAGGTCTTTTATCTCTTCGGGAGGATTCCTCAAGTGTCCTTTTCAAATGGAATTCATCTCATTCGTGATAAGTGTATAATTACACTTATTATCATTATAATTTTACACACTAAACACTATATATTTAGTCATTTTTATACTGCATATAAAAAATTTCACATGGTATGTAGTTGTTTTTGATGCAAATGCAGATACTAGGTAAATCTTGGGAGTAAAATGATCTAAAGTGGAATTCTATGAAAAAAGAGTGAAAAAGGTGCAAAAAGATGCGGGGAACTCAAAGATTTTGCTTAGGATCGAAGCTGTCAAAGATTGGTGAAGTTGCAAGGAGAATTCTGAAGAAAATGCATTTCACGATCGCGATAATCGTTCACGGTCGTGACTTATTCTTCTTTAGAACAGAAGTTAACCAATCAAAGATTCACGGTCGTGACAAGTATATCACGGTCGCGACTTGGATGGTTTTCTGGTTTTATCTTCTTAACTACCAACCGCCAGATAAGCATGATCAACCGCCATCAACTACCAATAAAAAGACACTTATCAGAAGTCAACCAATCATGAAAAGGTGCCTATCCATTGTGGATTAAATCAAAGCTTCTCAACCAATCACAAAGAAGAGATGCAATCTTTCACCAATGGACACAACTCTTCGTTTGGATAGACGCAACCCTTCGAACTCTATAAATAGGGCTCCAAACCTTACAAATTTCATGCACCACCAGAGAGGAGAGCATTAGAGTGCAATTATAGGGTTACATATACTGTGTATAGATAGAGAGTTCGCTACGTTCATAAATGTTAGCGAGAAAATGTTTAAGTGATTCGAATCTTTGTTTCGATCACTAGATTTCTCTATATTCTCAAGCGATTGTTGTATAGGTGTACTTGCAAATCACTTATCAACAAAGTTTTTCATTCTTCAATATTCGTTTATTCAATATTCACAAAGAATAGCATCCTAGCGGAGGTTCTGTACTGGCCGAGATTAAATTCAAAGCAGACGTAGGAATTGCGGGAATTGACGACTCCCATTAAAGAGTGGATACGGTTTGATCAACTTTAGCTTTCACTTGCATACCTTACAACTTTGCTTCACTTTTTACTTATACTTTCTATTTCCAAGTTTATGATATGTCTACGTGTCATAATGCGTATTTCGTATTAAGTCTTTTATGTTAATCAAGTTATATGCGTTGGAGTTAATTTTAAGAGTAATTTCGGGGTTAACAATATCGTGTATAATCAATGGATCTGTAATATAACGCTGTTTAGTGAGCTAACATTTTTGGAATGGTAACTTGCTAAATATGGCTAAGTGAGAGCGACCCGTACTAAGCATAGTATTGACGTTGTCCAGGTTTATATAATTGTCTTAATTTGTTTGTGCTAGGTTTAGAAAAGTCATTTCATGTGTTGCTCTGTGGCGAATAATTGAACATCTGGGTATTTAGGACCGAGTCTGTTAGATTAGTTTAGTAAATCGTAACATCTTTGTTAAACTTGCATGCTTTCTGTGCTATCCTTATTTCGTAGGGAAAATCTATATATTTAGGTTCTCTAATCTTTCATACCTATATTTACTCAATTTTTCATTCTAATCCTTCTTTCTTAACAGTGAGCATGGGATTTTGTACCAGCTCGCGCATTCAATGATGACTGCTTTTCTGGATATTTATACTCGAATCACACGATTTTCGACCGTCTGACGATCTTCAAATGGGAGTCTTCTTCGTCTCTGAATTTAAAAGGACTTTAATTCAGAATATTAACTAAAAAATATAAAAATACACAAAAAAATTTTAAAACGCAACTAGAAGCCGGATCCGGAGCCCGCCTCGCCTATACTTGGCGAGGCACGGCTTGCTAGAGGGCTGGCCAACCTCGCTAGGGGCCTGGCGAGGCCTCGCCAGACATTCTTTCTATTTTGGACTTTTCGGGACTTTTTTCTATAAATAGTCAGACCTTTTTGGATTGAAGGGGCTCCAAAATTCAGAGACAATTCTCTCTGTCAGAAAAATAAATACAAACAATATTTCTTACTTTCTTCTAATTTTTTCTTGGATCCAAAACACCTTTGGATCCCGAATCTCTTCGTCTCAAAATCAAATTTCTTCATCTAATTTTCTTCTTAAATTCTCAGATATATTCAGGTCTAAAACAAATTTAGAACCCGAGTCTGATTATCTTTTTGGATAAATAAACACGTATTTTCCAATTAAATTACGCTAAAATTCCAAGAATTAAACGAAGATTTTTTGGACTTTTACATCAACAATTTCACCTAAACTAAAGGACGAGGAGGACTTCCAAAGACCGAATGGATACGCCGAAGTGGATCCATACCGCAAGGGTAAGCCTCTGAGTTCCTAGAGTTGCGAATTTCATGATTTCATCTACTTTCATTTTCTTCTGATTTTATTTGTGGACTTAGGAATTATTTTTATTCCTTATTATTGTAAATTTTGTAATTCTCTTCTTCATCTTCTATTTCTTTTTTTTTAATTTTTGTATTAGAATATCCTCACGAAGGGAATAAAACATATTCCTGGATAACAGACCTCACCTTTTTCCATGCGGTTATTTTTACTAATAAAATTGACCAACATACGTATAAATAAAAATGAACTATTTTTATTTAAAATAATAACTTTAAAAATCTTCGATGTTTTAATTAGGCCACACGGGCCTCGATAAAATCAAATCAAACATATGTGATATCCCCTATGCTAACCTTTGTGGATGCAGGTTAGATGTATGTTTAGGATTTTAATTTTTCTTCGGGTATCGCAATTTCATTTTTTGGAAATGTAATTAATAGGTTAGCGGGCGGTTGCATCCCTCGATTTTTGAAAGCCTTGTAATTTTTATTTTCCGCATTTACTTTCCGCATTTATTTATTTCCTTGTGAATGGTTTATTATTCCGCTTTGTGGATGGTTTATTATTTTACAATACGTGAATCATGAATATAAAGTTTAAAAATGACCTAAGTGCGAATATACACAATTAAGAGAATACGGTTTTCTGTATATGTAATATAATGTGATATCACTTAAGAAATAAGCAACTTATCCCTGACCCGAATCTCTGTGTCTTAGTGGGCCGTCCCCCAGACGTTAAGCCTCACAGGACTCTAATTCCTAGAAAGAGCTAATCCTGGTGGTGACTCCACACTAAGAGACGACGGATTTAGGTTCGAACCAATCTAAAACGTTTTCGCTTTTCTCTTTCAACCTTTTTCACCGGGTCCCCGACCCGGTGCACCTTTTTCAAACACCCCGATGGACCGCGCCTATGAAATCGCGCACTCTCGGCCCACCGCTCTATGTCGCCCGCTCACACTAACCTTTACCTTATTATATTTTATTTTCTTTATTTTTTCTTCCTTTTCAATCTTTAGAACTAGTCCTTCACAGTGGGATCAATATCTTTTAAAACTACATCGCAACTGTATACTTGCAGTTATCATCATTTTTCTATTTGATAAGAGGTACTGACAACACCTATTTTTTTCATGAACAAAGTTTTTACACCATTGATATATTACCGAATCTTATGAACAAACTATTAAACTTATCAGTAGAAAAGTGGCGAACAAGTTTTTGGCACCGTTACCGTGGATAAGCCTTCCGGAATGAGTGTAGTAAAAAACTCACGAACAAGTTTTTGGCGCCGTTTCCGGGGAAGGCAAGTGCGTTCTAAGGATCGAATTGTCCAGGGAAGGCAATAGCGTTCTAAAGATCAAATTGCCAGAGAACGGGCAATTATATTTAATACGTGTGTTTTTCTTAGTTTTTCTAGGTACTGAGTCTAAAAATTGAAGAAATAGAAGAATTGAAGAAGATCATGATCGTGACTATAGATCACGCTCGTGAAGTTATACAGCAAAACCTTCTGTTCTTGTTTTGAAGGAATTCACGATCGCGACCGCAACATGGGCCCTGGATTCTCTTTCTCAATAAAAACGGGTTTATTTTTTTCTTACTTTTCTTTTTCAAATTTTTAGACTAGTTAGTTGTTTGTTTAGTTTTTCATTTTTAATAAAATCTTTCACAATGAGGACATTGTGTTCTTTAAGTGTGGGGGGCATTTGTAAAAATCCCGTAAATTCTAAAAAAATTGAATAAATTAAAAAATCGAAGAATTTGAAAATTTTTCTTGATATGTTTGTTAATTATACATTATTATTTCTTATACTTTACTAACATTTGTCCTAGGTTATTGTGAGTGTTAGGTATTTACAAGTTTGATGTTAGTGCACAACATTTATCAATTTGGCATGGATGAGTGGTGAGTAACATTCAAAAGCAACATTCCAAGTAACTTTCGATTTATATTTCGATGCAACATGAATTAGTATAAGTTATATAGTTTTAGTTTAATGCTTCCGATAAGTTTAAGTGGAGTAATATCTAATGGTATTCTTACAATGAGTTTTATATGCTGTTAAATTAGGCCTGGAATGTGGTTCCACGTGCTAATTCTCTGACTGAAGTTGACTCATAACGCTCCTCTTCTACGTAGTTTGATGATTCCTGCAAGACAAAAACCATCGCTATGGGGGACTAGCCATGTGACCGGCGTAGCCTCTCCGATGCTTAAGTTAGATCAGATTTAAGAGAGGAGGCAGGGAGGTTTTTAGTGAATTTAGAATATGTACCTTTGTGTGGTGACCCAAAGGGTCCTTTTATACTCATTGAACGTCCCCAAGTCTGATCCGATGTGTGAGTCATCTGAAGTTCTAATTTGAATGGATCTTTATCCTATTGATAGGATAAAGTTTATCTGAAGTGAGAGTTTCAATTATGGAGGTCTCTTTGGAGACTTGGAGTTTTGACTGAACTCTCTACTCCGAGGCTTCGGGTCAACCTAGGTGGATAAGCCGACTCAGCTTGGTAGCCGCCTGGATTTTTCACTGAGATCGAGGAAGACTTGGTTTCTTCCAAATTTGGGTCGGACATAATCCACCTAGATGATTACCGAGGCTTTACTCTCGGGATGGATGAGCTCCGTCTAGATTGGCAGGAACATTCCTAGCCTCACCGTAACATTTTCCCTGCTCCAGGCGGACGTAGCCCACCTGGGGGTTTTGCGTGGCCTACATGCGCCTGTTATTATTTGACCTTGTTAACAGAATTCCCCCCATCAGTGTAAAAGCTTCTTCAAGAGCTTGCATTTTAGGATCCGCCTGGTCCAGGTGGATTTATCATTGGAGACACGTGCCTAGATTTATCATTGGAGACACGTGTCTAGGGCATACGTGTCTTGAGCGGCAATTTTGAAAAGTTCACATCTTTTCAAATTTTGAACGTGAGGCAAGCAAGGCACCACGTGTCCTTCATGGGGAAAGCGCCCCCTCATATGTCTTTTCAACCCTATATAAGGGTTCCACTTTCTCATTTCATCATTTTCGCAATTCTTCAGGCGATCTTCTTCAACTTTTCCTTTTCGGCGATTTTCTGCTACTCTTTCTTTCTGGCTCATTTCTATAACCTTTCATCTCCAATCAAGCATTTTCTCTGTACAAGTATGCTCATATATTACCTTTATCATTGATTTACTACTACTTGTTGTTGTTGCTTTCTGCTAAAATTACTGCCATGTTAGTTCTTCGTTTAGCTTGATAAGTGTATAATTACACTTATTATCACATTAATTTTATACATTAAAAACTATAGTTTATCATTTTTACACTTCATATAAAAGATTTCACGTGGTATGTAGTTGTTTTTTTATGCAAATGCAGATACTAGGTAAATCTTGGGAGTAAAATGATCTAAAGTGGAATTCTATGAAAAAAGAGTGAAAAAGGTGCAAAAAGATGCGAGGAACTTAAAGATTTGGCTTAGGATCGAAAATGTCAAGGATCGGTGAAATTACAAGAAGATTTCTGAGTAAAACTCAATTCACGGTCGTGATAATTATTCACGGTCGTGACTTGTTTACTTGAGAAATAGAAGTTTGCCAATCAAAGATTCACGATCACGACATGTGTATCGCGGTCGCGACTTGGATGATTTTCTAGTATTATCTTCTTAACTAAGAACCGCCAGATAAGCATGATCAATCGCCATCAACCGCCATCAACTACCAATGAATAAACGCCTATGAAGAGTCAACCAATCATGAAAAGGTGCTTATCCATTGTGGATTATATCAAAGCTTCTCAACCAATCACGATGAAGAGATGCAATCTTTCACCAATGGACATAACCCTTCATTCGCTACGTTCTTAAGTGTTTGATCAACTTTAGCTTTCACTTGCATACCTTACAACTTTGCTTTGCTTTCTACTTATACTTTCTATTTTGAAGTTTATGATATGTCTATGTGTCATAATGCGTATTTCGTGCTAAGTATTTTATGTTAATCAATTTATATGCGTTGGAGTTAATTTTAAGAGTAGTTTCGGGGTTAACAATAGCATGTATAATCACTGGATCTGTGATATAACACTGTTTAGTGAGCCAACATTTTTGGAATGGTAACTTGCTAAATGTGGCTATGTGAGAGCGACCCGTACTAAGCATAGTATTGATGTTGTCCAAGTTTTCATAATTTTCTTATTTCGTTTGCGCTAGGTTTAGAAAAGTTATTTCATGTGTTGCTCTGCGGCGAATCATTGAAGATTTGAGTGTTTTGAACCAAGTCTGTTAGATTAGTTTAGTGAGTTGTAACATCTTTGTTGAACTTGCTTGTTTTCTCTGCTATACTTGTTCGTAGTGAAGATTCTATATATTTAGATTCTCTAATCTTCCACATCTATATGTACTCAACTTTTCATTCTAATCTTCTTATCCAAAAATCTCAAATCTATTTTTATTTTATTTTACTTTGTCTTTCCTTGTTGATCCTTTGACCTGGTTCCTTCCATGTGGGTTCGATATCTTTTAAAACTACATCGCAACTGTATACTTGCAGTTATCATCATTTTTCTATTTGATAAGAGGTATTGACAACACCTACATTTTTTGTGAATAAGTTTTTAGCACCATTATTTGAGGATAAGCCTTACGAAACAAGTGTAGCCAAGTCTCACGAACAAGTTTTTGAAATCATTAGTTATTAAACTTATTAGTGGAAACGTGGCGAACATTGCTCCTCTGCTATTCTTTGGATTTACAGCTGTTAATTTCTTTTTTTGTTTGCCTATCAATGCCTTAACCAATTCGTTGGGAGATGAATCGTGTTTTGTATCTCATTTTCCCAGAATTGCTTGTTCCCTTTTCTCCAGAATTGCTTGTTTTTACGTAGGACACTTGCTAGATCGGAGATGTTTATTCAATCGATAAGAATTTTTATTTGTTCATTCCTTTTGCTATTTAGATCTGAAATACCAACATAGGTAATTTGAGTATTGTTTGTGCTACCTCGAGTATAATTAGGATTCTTTAGGATCTTCTGACTGATTAGAACTTTTAATAGGTGGCAATGACTGATTTCGCCTCATCCTCTAGTAGCCAATTTAGTAGGGAAATAGCTGAGATGAACTCTAAGTACTTCAAACCTTTGAATGTAGATTATACTTATTATGTCTCAAAACTCTAGGGCGCCCCATCTGATTGAAGTCATGTCTGAGTCGGATGGAAGTAGGGCATCTCGCAGTAAGTCTGCCTCCTCTTCACAATCTTCTTCTATGGCGGCTTGGGCCAAGTTAGATGAAGAAATGGGTCGGATTCTTGCGGAGCTGCCTAGAACAGCGATTGGGGTGTCCTCCTGCTCAAAGAGAATGAAGAAGAGCTCCATCCCCCCCATGAGGAGGCATGTAGCCACCCGTCCTGAAACTTTAGCCAAGGGAAAAAGAAAAGTTAGGGAAATAGTGAATAGGATGCCTAGTGTTGACCTTATCAAGTCGATTCAAGATCGGGTCGATCTGGAATTTGAGATGGAGGTTTTACCCTGGCTTAAAGAATGCGAAATAATGCTCCCCTCCAAAGCTCAGCGGATCACTCGTCCGCCTGAAGGATACTTTGGAATCTACATGGACCAGATTTTTTATTTATCCACTTCCTGAAGGAATTAGCGATGTTCTGAGGGGATTCCGCCTTAGTCCGGCTCAGATCCACCCTAACGCTTGGATTGAATTGGTGGGACATTATTTAATTTTTACGGGGCTGGAGATGCAGTTTGATGTTGAGTTCTTCAGGTGGATCGCCACGTTAAAGAAGGCTGCGAGCGAGGATCTGTATCACTTTGCTCACTGAGGTGGTTTTTACAAATTTTTGAATAAAGTGGACTCTGTGAAAAATTTCAAACACTACTTTTTCTTTATCAAGAAAGAGGACCGTTACCCTTGGTTCCCAACCGAGTGAAACCTTTCCCCGGATTTAGCTTGCCATTCTACCGGCCTAGACTCTAGGGTAGATGTTTTTAAAGCTCTTAGGAAGGGAGTATAGCCGTGACAAACCATTAGTTGGGCCATGATGAAAAATATTAGGATTATTGAGCCTGGTTAACCAGAGCATATTTATCATGCCGGGCCACAAGTTTTCCCAGGTACTTAAATCTTTCCTTTTCTTTTCAATGTTTAATTTTCCTTTTGGTGGTGATCTTGTGCAACAAGTCACTAAGGGATCCAAAGGCAACAAACGTTCCAATAAACGAGTTGAGCCTGAATTTATTAGTGGTTTGGCTGATGTAGTTCCAGGCATTCGAGGTGGAGATCTGAGCAAGAGAAGAAGGAAGCGTAAAGCACCTGCTGTGGTCCCGGAGATCGTTGTGAAGCCGCCTCATTCCCCTCTGACAGGATAGGCTTCCCTCCAGCTGGTAAGAATTTAAATTTACCTCTTAAACTTGTTTGTTTGGTATTTAAGGCATCCTCTTTGTTTCAGGGTGCCAACTTGGACATCCCTGCCGAACCATTTAGGCCAGTTAGCGCCGAGTCTCATCAAGCAGATCTGCTATTCTTTGCGGGTGAGGGTAATCCCTCAATATACACCGCCTCAATCCAGAGCATCTTAAGGACCATCTTGCCTCTCCCGATGAAAAAGGACGTCCTGGCGGCCAAGGCCTTACTTCAGTCATCCAAAACTCTATTCCTGATGTCCACCGAGGTTCTTCTTTTACCCTGTTTATGGTTTAAATTTTTCATTTTTGTTCACTGTTCATAGTGTGTTGGTTGGTCCAGATGGCTTCTTGGGCGGCTGAATTGACACGGAAAAGCCAGGACATGTTGCGATTAGAGCGGACTCATGAGCTCACAACTCGCGAGTTAGAGAATGTCAAGAAGAAGGTTGAAGACCTTGAGGCAGCCAAAGTTGAGTCGAGTCGGTAACTGGAGGAGGCTAACAAAAAGGCTGAGGAGTATCGAAAGAAGGCCGAGGAGATGGCTTTAGCTCGGAATGACTTGTAGAACATCATCTCAAAATGTGAAGCAGAGGTTCCTAAGGTAGTCTCCGATTATAGCCAAGCTATGCTCAACATGGCGGTAGATGGCTGCGAATATGGCCGCATGGTTTTTGAGGCTTATCGGGCTCGCCATCTGAATCTTCCCAAGGACCTTTTGATGGGAGTAAAGTATCCCAATGAGCCTGACGAGGAGGAAATGGCTCTTGATGAGTCGGTGGAGGAAGAGCCGGAAAAAGGAGATGGCGCCGAATCGACCCACCCTGAAGCATAGTTAGCTTTATTTTTCTTTTAAACCTTTTGTAAGAATACTTTGGCCTTGCTGGCCCTTTTAATGATATATCATTTTTCCACCTCGAGTGTTGTGTCTTCTTATTGTCTTACTGGCACATTTGTTGTTTATTTTTCTTTTAATGATTTAAATCTTATGCTTTTTAAGCAGCCTCCGTGACCTTAAGTTAGCCATTTTATGGTATTTAGGTCTTATGCGTTTGAGCCACCTCAATGGCCCTATGTTTGCCATTTTATGATATTTAGGTCTTATGCATTTGAGCCGCCTTAATGGCCATATGTTGAATTAGCCTAATGTTTAGGTCTTATGCTTTTGAACCGCCTCAATGGCCTTATGTTTGCCATTTTATGACATTTAGGTCTTATGCATTTTGGCCGCCTGAGTGTTTTAAGCGCTTTCATTTTATTATTTGTGCAATCTTAAAGTATGATCAGTGTTTAAATGTGCATGTTTTGAAGTTAACTACTTTTTATTGAATGAATTAAGAAGTACATCCGGGAATTCTATGCATCCGGTCATCTACCTCTTCTAAGGGTGGGCCTCCTCGTTAAAAACCTCTAGTGCAAAACCCATTGGGAAAAGGCCCATAAAGGAAAAGAGTACGGCCGCCTGGATCCCTCTAAGAGTCGTAAGCCATGTAATATGGCCTCAGCTTTGCGATGTTCCACTTTCTTGGGACCTCATTCCCTTCCATGGTCTGTAACTTGTAGGTTGCTGGTCCGATGACTTGTGAAACTTTATAGGGGCCTTCCCAATTCACCCCTAGCTTGCGTTTTCTCTCTCGTGCCTATGAGGCAGTTGCATCTTTGAGGACCATGTCGCCCTCTTGGAGGCGGATCTCTCTGACCTTCCTGTCATGATATTTAGTAATCCTAGCTTTGTAGGTGGGCATAAGGATGCACGGCCTCTCCCGCTTCTCTTGCAGATCGTCCAGGTGATATCTCATGTTAATGTCATTCTCTTTCTCCGTGTAGTAAGCCACTCGGTTTGATGGAGGACTGATTTCGATGGGTAGAACCGCCTCGACCCCATATACCATTGAAAAAGGTGTTTCTCCGGTGGATGTGCATGGGGTCGTTTTGTATGCCCACAGCACATTAATCAACTGATCCGGCCAGACTCCTTTCCTTTCCATCACCCTTTTCTTTATTCCTTGACCAAGTGTTTTATTTGTAATTTTCGTCTGGCCGTTGGTCTGCGGGTGAGCCACAGAGCTAAAGTGGGTCTCAATCTTTAACTCTCTGCAGAAATCTTGGAACTTACCGAATGTGAATTGTGTACCATTGTCCGAGATGATTCGGTGTGGTACTCCGAATCGCATAATGATGTTCTTTTTTATAAAATCCAGAACCCGTTCTGGTGTGATATTACTAAGAGCGGCCACCTCGACCCATTTGGTGCAGTGGTTAATGGCCACAAGGATCCATTTTCTTTATCCACTTGCTTCAGGAAGGGGTCCCCCAATGTCAATTACCCATGTTGCGAAGGGCTAGGCGGTCATTAGGGGATACTGCATTGTGTGAGGGATGTGAGACTTTTGTGCATGAATTTGACATTGGTGGCAGGACTTAACGTATATCTCTGCGTCCAGGTTCATAGACGCCCAATAAAATCCAGCGAGACTTGCTCTCTTGACTAACGTTACCTAGTGGGAGCCACAATCTCCTTCATGGAGTTCTTGTAAGATTTTGGCTCCTTCTTGAGCCGTTATGCACTTCTTCCAAGCATCGGAGTAGGATTTTCAGTAAAGCTCCCCATTTAGCAAGGAAAACCGCATAGCTTTCCTTACTGTTTTGGTGGCTTCAATTTTGTTATCTAGCAGCTTGTTCATGGCGAGGTAATCGTAGATGGTCTTCATCCATCTGAGATCTCGCTATTCAATTATTAAGCTTGCTTCCATTTAGTTGTTTGGGTGGACGATTACCTCATACGGGCACGTGAGGTTTTTCCAATCTTCTTTGCTCGAAGCAGCCTTGACTAATTCATCTGCTCGCTCATTTTCTAGTATCTCTATAAGATTTCTTACCTTTGAGAGATACTTTACCATTTCTCTATCTTTCGTCTCGAAGTTTCTATTAATCTTGTTAGCGACCATCTTGGAGTTACTTTTGAGCAGCAATCGATCTGGCGCTATCTCTCGGGCTAGCTCTAGCCCTTTGATAACGGCTTCATATTTTACCATGTTGTTAGTTGCTGGGAATGCTAATTTGGCGGTGTAGGAGAATCTGATCTTTCCGGGGCCTCGAATGTACATGCCGACTCCGGCTCCTTCATGAGAGGATGCTCCATCTACTAGGATTTCCCATTCTTCGGTCTTTTTTTCTTTGGCAGGCTCGAGCCCTGCGTATTCCACTACAAAGTTCGCCAGGATTTGCGCTTTCATGGCGCTCTTGCTTTCAAATCTTATGTCAAACTCCCCTGATCGGATAGCCCACTTAGCCAACCTCCCTGAAGTCTCAGGCCGCTAGAGGACCTTTTTCAATGGGAAGCTGGTCTTTACTACAATTGTATGGGCCTGGAAGTAGGGTCTCAACCGAGTGGAGGCGGAGATCAAGGCCAGGGCGAGTTTTTCAATCCTAGGGTATCTGAGCTCAGCATTCCTCAACACTTTGCTGGTGTAGTATATCGGGAATTGATCCTACCCTTCCTCTCGAACCAAGACTGTCCCTACCACCTCTTCAGTGGTAGCCAAATACATGTAAAGCGTGTCTTCCGGTTGGGGTGTGCTGAGGAGTGGAGGTTTTCCTAGGAACTTCTTTAGTTCTTCGAATGCCTCTTGACAAGGCTGATCCCATTTGAAGTCTTTATCCTTTTTCATTGCCTTGTAGAACGACATGCATCTCTTGGCTGAAAAAGATATGAATCTTCCTAACGCATTAATTCTACCTTTTAGTCATTGGACTTCGTTCAGTGTTTGAGGCATTTCCATCTTCAGAATTGCCTCGATTTTCTCTAGATTTTCCTCGATTCCTCATTAGGAAATCATGAACCCCAAAAACTTGCCACCTTTTACACCAAAGGTGCACTTTTCCGGATTAAGCTTCAGGCGGTATTCTTGCAATACTTTAAAAACTCTCCTGATGTCCTCTGCATGTTCCGCCTCGCTCATACTTTTGATTATCATATCATCCACGTATACTTCCACCGACTTTCCTATCTCATCTCTGAACATCTCATTGATCAACCTTTGATAAGTCGCTCCCGCATTCTTCAAACTGAAAGGCATGACCGTATAACAATAGGTGCCTTCATGGGTTATGAAGGATGTTTTTTCTTCGTCAACCGGATGCATGGGTATTTGGTTATATCCGCATTTTGCATCTAACAACGAGTAGACTGCTTAGCCTACTGTTGCATCCGCTAATTGATCCATACTCGAGAGCGGGTAAGCGTCTTTCGGAGTGGCTTTGTTCACGTTGGTGAAGTCTACGCACATCCTATAAGCTCCACTTTGTTTTTTTACCAGCACCACGTTAGATAACCAAGTCGGATAATGGACCTCCCTTATGTGCCCAGCCTTCAAGAGTTTGCTTACCTCTTCTTCAATGGCTCTCTGTCTCTCAGGTGCATGCTTCCTTTTCTTCTGAATGACCGACTCGGCATTCGGGTTTAAGTTTAGCTTATGTTGCATGACCTCAGGTTTAACTCCTATGAGGTCTTCAGACGACCATGAGAAAACATGTTGTTGGCCAGTCAGGGCATAAATTATTTCTGCCTGTGCATCGTTGTAGAGGTTCTTCCCTATTTTAAGCGAGCGTTTGGGGCCAATTTTGAGTTCCTCCAGCTCTTCAGTCACCTCAATCTTCTCCGGCCATTCCGCCTCCAACTCCTCTTCCAACATGAGTGATTCTCTATGTAATGAGGCCAGTTATGCCTCCTGAGCTACTTGAGGGTTGCCTATTATTACCGCAGTCCCCTTCGTAGTTGGTATGTGAAATACCAAGTCCATAAGGGAGATGAGCATGTGAGTTTCAGTTTGGAAAGGCCTACCCAATATAACATTGAATTCCACTAAGATGTCGGCGATGGTAAACTCCACTTTCCCGTGGACCTTGTGCTCGAGGCTCCCCATTTCCACCTCCAACGTAACTTCGCCCAAAGACTGTATGGGTTGGCCGTTAATCCCAATGAGTGGTGAACACCCGGCTCGAATCCGGGAGTGGTGCACTCCCAGCTTCTCCACGACACTTTTGGTGACGATGTTCACCGAGATGCCCGTGTCTAAAAGTTTTCTTCTTACTATTAAGTTTTCCATTATTGCTTCTACGACTATGGGATCGGCGTGCTACTTTTCCACTAGTGAATCTCTCTGGAATGGTTTCAGGATTTTCACCTCGCAATTGATATTATTCTTCTTACTGGCTGAGCCTCTAACTTTCTTTTTGGGAGACTCAAATTCCGATCCGCTTGCAATCACCATGATAACTCCTTTTGTGCCCCTAGAATTTTTATTCGAATCCTCTTCCCTCTCATCTTCGCTTCCTTCTTTCTTTTCATGTCTTCTTGTGATTCCTTTTACGAACTGGCTAATTTCCCAGCTTTGATCAGCTCGTGCGCTATGTCAGCCAGTGATCTGCAATTATCCGTGTGATGTCCCTTAGCTCTATGATAGTCACAGTATTTGTTCAAATCGCGACCCAAGGAGACTCTGTCAGGGATTCTGGGAAAATGAATGTTTTTTCTCTTTAGAGTCTTTTTGATAGCCACTAGTATCTGGCTCAGAGAAGTATTCAGCCTGGGTCTTTCTTCTTCCAGATATCCGCTTTGATTAGATCCGCCTCGATTCCTTCGCCTTTTGTCGTCAAATCTTTATCTATCCTCTCTCTTTGTTTCCTTGCCCCAACCATCTTTCCTTTGGTTGAAATTTATTTCATCCGCTGGAATCAAATCTTTGGCCATACCCAGCATTTGTTGGAGGCTTTTGGGATGCTTGGTGAGGATCGTGTTTCTAAGATCTCGACTCCGTGTGCCTTTCAGCATTGGCTCTTTGGGGTGCTAAAGTCCAAGTCTCGCACGTCCAAGCAGGCTTTATTGAAGCGATTGTAGTAATCATGCAGGCTTTCCTCGGGGCCTTGCACAATTTCATGTAAGCTTCTTGTTACTAATCTAGCTTAAGCGAAGCCCAAAAAATGTTTGCAAAATGCATCACTGAGTTTGTCCCAGCTACCTATGGAGTTAGGGGTAGGGAGGTGAACCATCGAGCCGTAGGTCCGCCCAATGTGGCTAAAAAGTATCGGCATATATACGCCTCAGTTGCTCCTGCCATATCCATCCGATTCTTAAAGTTAGCAGCGTGATAATTCAGATTGTCTTTTCCTGTATATTTGTCAAAAGTAGGTATGTAGAAAAGTCTTGGCAATGACTGGCCGAGGATGTTTTTCTTGAATGGCGAGAAATTAGTTCTCGATGTTGCCTCTTGGTAAGGGACACCCAATTTCGCGAAAACCTTCTTGGTTTTCTTTTCAAACTCCTGGTCATCCTCCTCTTCACTTTCTGGCTCAACAGCCATCTTTAAATTTTTGGTTTTCAAGATGGGTTCAGGCTACTTGTATGTTCCTAACCCTTGAATGGCGACCAATGTCGACCCTATGTCTCCAGGCGGAATCTGACCCTCTTTCATCGCCGAAACTAATCCCTAGAGTAATGATAACTGTGTTGATTGCCCGACTAGGTTCAGTTCCAGGGGCTGCGTGGTTATGATATCCGAGGTTACAGACAGCGTGGTGGAGGCGATCTGCGAATTTGTGTGAGGGATGATGGGCGTGGCAGGTGGCTAGGTAATGTTGTAGAGGTGGGGTGGCATAAGCCCTTGCGAGGCGTTGTCAAATTCATCTATCAAGTTACTAGGCGGTACTGTATTTCGCCTGGATATGATCAAACCAGCCTTGCTCAAATTTTTGTACATCATGCTGGAAGAGATATATGTCTCGACAACTGACTTTCGATACGCCTCCATTTCTTCTGGGGTAATTTTGTATTTTTGCTCAACTGGAGGAGTGGGTTATCTCTTCCCATGGGTCCGTCACCTTGGGAGCGTTCGCTAGCCTTAGGCGGTGGTGCTCGCGTGATATTTATCCCTGTGGTTGGGGGATGATTGCTCGTTTCGTTGTGAGCCATCTGAAATTGACTAAGAATTGAAAATTTTTTGATTATCAGAATGTTCGTGTGAACTGAGATTCTCGCTTGAGCAAGTAAATTCAGTCCATGCTCACCTCACCAATGTTAAATTAGGCCTGTAACGTGGTTCCACGTGCTAATTCTCTGACTAAAGTTTACTCCTAACGATCCTCTTCTACGTAGTCTGATGGTTCTTGCAAGACAAAAACTGTCGCTATGGGGGACTAGCCGTGTGACCGGTGTAGCCTCTCTGATGCTTAAGTTAGATCAGATTTAAGAGAAGAGGCAGGGAGTTTTTTTAGTGAATTTAGAATACGTACCTTTGTGTGGTAACCCAAAGGGTTTTATACTCATTGAACGTCCACAAGTCTGATCCGAAGTGTGAGTCATCTGGAGTTCTAATTTGAATGGATCTTTATCCTGTTGATAGGATAAAGTTTATCTGAAGTGAGAGTTCCAATTGTGGAGGTCTCTTTGGAGACGTGGAGTTTTGACTGAACTCTCTGGTCCGAGGCGTCGGGTCAGCCTAGGCGGACAAGCCGACTCAGCTTGGTAGCCTAGATTTTTCACTAAGATCGAGGAAGACTTGGTTTCTTCCAAATTTGGGGAGGACATAGTCCACCTGGATGACTATCGAGGCTTTACTCTCGGGATGGATGAGCTTCGTATAGATTGGCAAGAACATTACTAGCCTCATCGTAACATTTTCCCTGCTCCAAGCGGACGTAGCCCGCCTGGGGGTTTTGCGTGGCCTGCATGTGCCTGTTATTATTTGACCTTGTTAACATATGCAAATCTCGAATAAGTCCTATAAGTATTAAGTGTGTTTAAAGTGTTAGGAAACTATAGCCATAATACTTTGAAATTGATCAATAAAGGATGAGGGTATTAAAGAAAAATCAAAAGATAGAGAGGATAACCAATGAGTTATGCAAAAGGTGAGGAATGGTACAGAGCAGAAACTGCAACATTTATTGAGTAAAAAAAGAAAAGGAAGCATAGCACGAAAAATGGGTGCAAAGTACAAAGTACTTCAAAAACATACGCTTAAAAGAAAAAAATGAGAGAGTGGTATGGAGCATAAAATGCAACCACTGAAAAAAGGGGAGAGTGGTATGGAGTATAAAATGCAACCACTGAGAGTGTTTTAGCATCCTAGGTTGCCTAAAAATGCTTTGAGAGAAATTAATCAAAGTGTGCTTTCTATGTCCTTTATACTTTATACTATGCTTAAGAGAAGGTAATATATGAGTATACATATAATGCTTATATGAAGATGAAATTCGGTTGACTCTCCATTAAGAACAAAGGTATACAACTAAGCTATATAAATTGCACATTACTAATTTGTGAGAAATTTTGAACTTCTACTTGAAATCTTTTGCAACGTGGAATGTGGTACTCACTGCAATAGTCTTTCGCCAAATGAGGTACGAACTTGTTTACCAATTTATACACTTCTATTGAATTTACCTTGAGGACAAGATAAAAGTTAAGTGTGGGGGTATGATAAGTGTATAACTACACTTATTATCATTATAATTTTACACACTAAACACTATGTTTTGAGTCATTTTTATACTTCATATAAAAGATTTCACGTGGTATGTAGTTGTTGTTGATGCAAATGCAGATACTAGGTAAATCTTGGGAGTAAAATGATCTAAAGTGGAATTTTATGAAAAAAGAGTGAAAAAGGTACAAAAAAATGCATGGAACTCAAAGATTTGGCTTAGGATCGAAGCTGTCAAAGATCGGTGAAGTTGCAAGGAGAATTCTGAAGAAAATGTATTTCACTGTCACGACAATCGTTCGCGGTCGTGACTTATTCTTCTTCAGAAAAGAAGTCTATCAATAAATGATTCACGATCGTGACAAGTATATCGCGATCGCGATTTGGACTGTTTTCTGGTTTTATCTTCTTAACAACCAACCGCCATCAACTACCAAAGAAAAGACACTTATCAAAAGTCAACCAATCATGAAAAGGTGCTTATCCATTATGGATTAAATCAAAGCTTCTCAACCAATCACAATGAAGAGATGCAATCTTTCACTAATGGATACAACTCTTCGTTTGCATAGACGCAACCCTTCGAACTCTATAAATAAGGCTCCAAACCTTACAAATTTCGTGCACCACCAGAGAGGAGAACATTAGAGTACAATTATAGGGTTACATATAGTGTGTACAGATAGAGAGTTCGCTATGTTCATAATTGTTAGTGAGAAAATGTTTAAGTGATTCGAATCTTTGTTTCGATCACTAGATTTCTTTATATTCTGAAGCGATTGTTGTATAAGTGCACTTGCAAATCACTTATCAATAAAAGTTTTCGTTCTTCAATATTCGTTTATTCGATATTCACAAAGAATAGCATCCTAGAGGAGGTTCTGTACGGGCCGAGACCGAATTCAAAGCAGACGCAGGAATTGCGGGAATTGACGACTCCCATTAAAGAGTGGATACGGTTTGATCAACTTTAGCTTTCACTTGCATACCTTACAA
>CATIWQ010422223.1:0-17241 GCA_949673415.1 Euphorbia schlechtendalii | reverse complement strand
AATTTTAATAGAAATGACAAAAAATATTTCGGTTCTTGTACATTTCAGAACCGAAATATTTTTTATCATTTCTTCTCTGGTTAAAACCACCGCATTTTGGGATTTAATTCCCAACCCAACTATATTTTGTTACTATTCATTTCCAGTAGCATTATTCAGGATCAAAATCCTACATTTACTTTTGTTACATATTTTTCTCTACCAGGCAACTTTTAGTCATCATAAGCTCTTTATTAGTAGAAAGGTATACTGTATAGGTGACATATTCGGGCCATAGTCAAACAAAACATGAATAAAAAAAGCTGGGGTCCTTTCAATAAAAAATTTACGTGACGATTAAATAAAATATATAATTGAATAACAAATATGAATTATAAAGAACTATATATAATTATGAGAAAAATGTAACTATTAGTAATAAATTAGAATAAATACAATTAAAATCTATTGTATGCTTATATATTTAATCCATTAAAAGGGAATTGAGCAAAACACTGTTGTAGAAATTCTTTTATACACATTATAAATATAAAAGGAAAATTAAAAAATAAAATTTGTACCTCGTTGAGATGTGGGTCCTAGATGGTTGCACTGGTGGTCAGCCCCCAGGACCGGCTGAAAGGGGTAGGAGAGGTATTTGAAGTTAGCAACAATAAAAGCATTAAGGAATGAGGCATACAAGAGGTCTAACATGTTGCTCCACTGATAGAGACAGATTTTTTTATAAGATAATGGAATTCGAAACCAAGTAGGGTGCTACGAGAGTCTATTTCTTATAGTTCAACCCATTCTCATTTGTTGCTATAGCCTATAGTCTTATGGACTGGCAGCTTATTTGGCCAAGACCATTTTCTTACTTGGTTTCAGCTGTGTGAAAAACCTATTTATTTGAGCTCTTGTTAACCTTTTTTATTCCATCCGATCTCTTGTCTCTCTAATCTTGAAAACCTCTCTTCTTCTGAACCCTTGATTTGCAACTTGCTGCAATTCCGTTGTTGTTGCTAGCGCGTGAGAGGGCACGTGATGGCAAAGGCGGTTATTCTATTAGAAGCTTTGCTACATATTGGAGATGAGGAGTAGGATTGGATATGTGTGGTTAGAGTTTCTGTACATTTTGCTTTCTGCAAGTCTTGAGTTGTTTGGTTGTAACTTCTTTAGTTCTCTAATCTTTTGCATGCAAGTTTGCTCGCTTGTTTTTTATGTTGGTATACTTCTAGAGATTCTGCTATATTCTCTGGCCACCTAAACTCTGTAATCGATGGCAATTTTCCTTTGATAGTGAAAGAAACCAACCTTGCACCTTGAATTACCTCTTCAGAAGATTGTCTTATTCTATAAGTCCAATCGGAGGGAAAAAAGTAAAAATGTTGTGTGTTCTTTAGTTTCATGCATTTAGTTTTCTGGAAATCCGTGATTGAATGTTTAAAACACACAGTTCATCTCTTTAATCTGTAACAATTTGGTATCAAAGTGTTTTTCTTATCATATATCACGAATCTGCTTTGCTTGATTAGAAATTTAGGCTTTCTCTTCGCAGCTTTCGTATGTTAACATGATTATTTGTAATCTCTAGTTATAAGTTTCTTTAGCAATAAATCTTGTTAGATAGAAACTATTTTTGATGTTATGAAACCTTCTACGATTTCTATTTTGAAATCTAAAATATTTTCTTGTTGTTATATGTTCAATTAAGAAGAATAGTTTAAAGCTTGATTGTAAGAATTACTAATCACTGCTTGTATTTTTCTCTTTCATTAATTCTCAAAATTGCTAAAATCTTGAGGAATCGAGTTAAGGATTCTATGGAAAAGGTGATACTCTTAATGTTCTCAAGATCTGCCAGTAACAAGTATTTTTCTTGAAACTCTCTCATATCACACTGGTAAAAGAAGACTTCCCTGTAAGTTTGCTTTAAAACTCTATTTGCTTTCAAAGTTTGAAGCATGTTTGGTATGTGAATTAGTTTAAAATAATCTTGTATGTTAGGGCCTAGGATCTGCTTTCTTATATAAAAATTGACCTTCTTTATAAACTCTATCATATAATGTTAATTGGATTCTTGTTCTTGACATGCTAAAATATATTCTAAAATCTAATTACTACCTATATGAGTTGCTTTCTGTAACTGAGTACTATTAAAATCATAATTTAATTCCCTTTTGCTCTATAAATCTAACTGAATTATTAACTGGAGACTCTAGGACATTACTTTGTTTTAAGATAATATTTCCCTTGTGTCTAGTTTTTAAGATAGCTCTATATAGATTTCTTATCAAATTAAGTTCTTGTCTCATTTCCTTAAGAAGTCAAGTCAAAATTTTGGTTGTTGTTTCTCTTGCAGTATGCATTATGTCTGTTTCCAAAGTTATCCTTGAAAAGTATGATGGAAAGGGTGATTTTACTTTATGATTAGTAAAATGAAAGTTGTTTTTGTTCACCAGAAATGCCATCGTTCCTTACAAGACATTGATGCTTTAACTACTGAACTTTTTCCTGTTGACAATTAAGATATGATGGAGATGGCTTACTCCACTATTTTTGTTATCTTTGTAAATCTATTCTTAGAAGAGTCAGAGACGAAGATGATGCACCCAAGCTTTGGTTAAAGCATGAGTCTCTCTTCATGACTAAAGAGATTTCTAGGATCTCTTACCTAAAAGAAAGTTAGTTCAGTTACAAAATGAATTCTGCTAAAAATATTGACGAAAACTTAGATGATTTTTAAAAAATTATCATAGAACTAGAAGAAGTTGATGAAAAATTTTTAAACTGAAAAATCAAACTGTTTTTATTTTAAACTCTATACCTAAAAGCTATAAAGAAATTAAAAATACTTTGAAATATGGTAGGGAGCACATAGAAGTAGAATATATAATTAATTCTTTGAGACTAAGAGAGCTAGAAATAAATCGTGAATCTAAGAATAAGAGTCAGTCTAATGATGATTTGTTTGTCAAGAATAAGAAACGGGGTAAAAAGTTTAAATCTAATAAGACTATTAATGTTGTTAATGAACAAAATCCAAATGGTGAAAGCAATAACAAAAGTAATGCTAATAAGTCTAAATACAAAGATTTAACTAGCTATGGCATACTAGAAAATTTTTTAAGGTCAGACTTAGTCAAAATGAAAATAAAAATCCAGTTAGAGAAGTCTAGAACACTGCTGAGTTAGGAGATATAGAGGCCCTTGTTGTTGGACAAACCAATGTCCAAGAATCTTGGATTCTTGATTCTGGGTGCACTTTCCATATGTCACCTATAAAGGAATGGTTTTCAGATTATAAACACATTAATGGTGGAAAATTTTTATTAGAAAATAACTCTACCTGTGAAATTCTTAGAATTTGTAATATAACTCTAAAACTGAAAAATGGAAAGTAAGACCTTTTAAAGGATATTAGGAATTAACCTGGTCTTAAAAAATCTTATATCTCTTAGCTATTTAGTGTAGATTAATTAAGGCAGTTATTGAATATGCGAACTTGCACGGTGGAATTTCAAAACTTAAAATTAACCTTAAAGGGTCTCTTAAGCATTGCATGATTGACATAATCTCAATTGAAATGTTTCATAGATGCTTATAGGTTTATAAAGCTTAATAAAATAAACTGACCATCTAATTTTAGAGTATTACCAATCGATGTGTGTCTTCCTTTTTGGTGCGATAATCCCTTCGACAGCACTCTGTTAGCACAAGCCTCCAAACCATGACAACCTCTATGATTAGTCTACATAGACCCCACCGACCAAAACCTCACGTAGAGTGAGAACTCGTTAATTAACAAGAAGCTGCTAGACCATTCGTAGACCAACCCTAAAATATAACTAAGAAGGCTCTTTCAAAGATAGGAATAAGCATTCAAAAGAATTCTTGAAAAAACGGAGAAACTCGTGGAGGATCTTGCCAAAAAACAGCAAAGAAAATGAGTCAAAACTCAGAAAAAGGTTGAGCTAAAGTGAGGATAAAGGAGGGGAGGAGGGGGTCATTTATAGCCTATTGGCACATGGGCTACTCTGTGAGATTTCTCGCGGAGCTGCTTGTCACGCAAGGCAAGCCCATCGCATGAGCTTGCTTGCCTATGCTGGCTTTGCAAGAAACCTCGCAAGCTCGCCTGTAGCAAACCTCGTAGGCCTCCGCAATTGCTAGCAGCTCTTGTGAGACCTGCTTGCTAGCTTTCTTGCAAGTTCTTCCAAGCAACACTTGTAAGCCCACAAGTGCTTCTAGCGCTCTTGCAGGCTTGCCTTGTGGGCCCTTGCACGATTTCTCGCAAGGCCCACTCGCGGTATTCTAGTTTAGTTAAACTTTTCCCCTTTCTTTCACAGTATACTATTCCGACCAAAATTTGGTCCATCCAAAATTGGTCTGCAAGTTCTTTATTTAGTTCAGTGAATGTCTAATGTGTGTGACCTCATAAGATCCTGAAGTATAGAGTCGCTAGAGGTTAACCTAAACTCGGCTTCCCATCCAGGAAACTTTAAGCTCAATGTTCCAGACAGATATGGAACCGGATAACTCTAAACGATCAAATGGGCTTTCTAGCAAAGGTGTATGATCCCCTGATACTTAAAATGTCACGTGGCCGTGACTTGATCTGATTCTGCAATAGTAACCAGTACAACACACTCCTTCCATCAGGTTAAGTACTATCCAGTTTATTAAGCTTGGATTAAGTGTTAGCTCATGTAATAACTGTAGCTATCCTTGATTAAACTTGTTCACGAAGAACACCACTCACCTTTATGTATCGAGATTGATTAGAAACTTGTTCTATTAATCTCATACTCTGATTAAGTTTATGAGAGTTTTACTTCAATAAGAGTCCTTAACGTATAACTCTCATTATATCACTATATGAGAAGCGATAGATCCCATCTTGATTACTCGACTTACTAATGAATGATCATCACTATACTCGTAATCACCCGTATCATCCTGATCATCAAGGTATGAATAAGTATGACCCAAAGTACAGCAACTTCCATACAAGGTAACCAGAATCTCAAGTCTGAGGATACTATAATAAGATATGACACCAACACATGGATATAGCTATTTTCGAGTGTTTATCTTGTAGCGATCTCCAATGTATTACCGAATACATTCATGTGTTAACTCAAGGTACCAACTTCAGCACGTGAGATCGGATGCTTAGATCATATCCAAGGAGTAAGCCTGCACATGCTAGTCTATCCGCTTCATTGATATCTGGTTTCAATGAAACCATGACTAGGGATATTTAGACTTTCATAGTAACATGTGTGTGCAATTCTCACACCACATAGCTCCCACTATGCCTTCGCACTTTCATGCTATGAAATAGTCATAGACTTTATCTTATTATATCAAAAAGACAAAGTCTAATTCTAGGATAGCTACGGCTATTACATGAGCTAACACTTAATTTGAGCTCAATAAACTAGATGGTACTTAACCTGATGAAAGGAGTATATTGTATTGGTTACTACTGCAGAACCGGATCAAGTCACAAGCACGTGAAGTTCCAAGTATCAGGGGATTGTAAGCCTTTGCTAGAAAGCCCATTTAATCGTCTAGAGCTATCGGGTTCCATATCGATTTGGAACACTGAGCCTAAAGGTTTCCAAATGGAAAGCTAAGTTTAGGTTAACCTCTAGTGGCTCTATACTTTGGGATCCGATGAAGTCACACGCTTTGGGTCTTTATCGGACTAAGTAAAGAACCTATAGACTGAGTCTATGCTGAATATATAAGTTATCGTATTCGTTAGAAGAATTATTAATTGGTTGGAATGAAATAATAATTAAAGAGAATAAAGAGATAATAGGGAAAAATTACATAGAGCGGAGCAAGGGAATTTTTCTCGTTGCGAGTGGGCCCTAAACGAACACGAGTTATTTGAAGTAGGGGCTGGGTGACTGCCCCACGAGCTGAAAAGCTCACAGACCACTAGTGCGCGGGGTAAGCCCGCCCGCGCACATGAGCCACAAGCATGGGCTTACTTCAGTAAAGGTACGCGGGTTAGCTTGCAGGTCATTGTGACCCATGCGACTAACTCGCTAAGGTGAGATGGGATATTCCCATCCCACCTAGTGTTAGAGGGGGAGTTTAACACTCCCCCTTTTCCCCATATATAGGCCTCCCCTCTCATTATTCTTCACACACACATCTAAACTTTAGCTCAGTTTTTCTCTCTGAGTTCGACATCTCTCTCTTTTTTCATTGTGCAAGATCCTTCACGAGTTTCTCCAAACAAAAGAAGAATTCTTTTGAATCCTCTTTCTAAAGTGAGTCTTCTTGGTTTATTTTTGGGTTGTTCGAGCGGTTTAGCAGTTGTTATTTACTAACAGGTTCTTCCTTAATGAGGTTTTGGTCGGTGAAAATCCATGTGGATCAATCGTAGAGGCTCTCCTAGTTTGAAAGCTCGTGCTAACAAAGTTATGCCTAATTACTCTAAGGAAACACCTCACCAAAAGAGAGAAAGCACACATCAACTGGTAATGCTCTAAACTTAGATGCTAGGTTTCTTTTATAAGCTTTATAAACCTAAAACCATCTATGGAACATTTTAATCTAGATTATATCAATCATGGCATGCTTAGGAGATCCTTAGGCTGATTTTAAGTTTTGAAATTTCACCTTGCAACGTTTCCATATTCAAATACTATCTTGATTAACTAGCAGTGATATCAAAACCTGCCTTATGCTATGCATGATTAATAATAATGTGTTAAAATGTTATTTTCTATGAATTGGTTAAAGTATACTATGCATGACTTAGGTTTCAATTCCTATTATAGAAAATGATTTGATAACTAGATTAAGGTTTTGCTCAAACTTAGTCTAGGTGATTATCATATAAATTAGCTATATTTTACCATACATGTAAATGCTTTAATTGAGGATCATCCCGTAGTTCACTTAAATAAAGAACGAAATCTTTAATCCATAGTTATTCATGGTACAACAAATCGAAGTGCCCATTATTATTTTGGCAAGGATTGGACTTGGCTTCTCATTCACTTTAAGGGAGGCCTCTTCTACCTGGAAATCTCCATTGGTATTAGACTCAAAAGTACCCAAGGGACTTTTATGACTTAGTCGATTTCTAGTATGGAAATTAGATTCCGCATATGGTTTTACAAACGTGGTATAAGTTGTTAAATTAAAAATTATAGACATAGGTGAAATGACTTAAACATGGACCTTGTTTGTTTTGCATGCTATGTGGAGTTTTGGCATAATGGAATGATTATGATATACTAGTCCCGAGCATGTTCCCTTAGAGTTACTAATTTTAAATAGCCCAAAATTATTATTTTATTAATCATATCCATCGTATAAGACCTAGACAAGGGCGAGACCAGCGGCACCAATAAAATCCCCACTACAATATCAAGGTAGTATATAGTCTTCCCATCATAACTCGTGATACAAACCTTATTAACGGATGTAAGCACATATACAACATGCCTTCCCTTAACATGTGTTTGGTCATGAGACTAGATGGGTTTAAAGCCTTAACCAAAATGGGTTTGTTGTCTATGTTATTGGAGCTAATGCCAAATTGGACACTCATTTGAAGAGTCGTATAATTGGGTACGCACGTCTTGAGAAAGAGAACTCAAATGGATTAGCAATTGCAAGAGATGCAAATGGACGGGTTCCAACCATAGTTGTCTTATTGTGCCTTGACCTGCAATAGTGGGGGTCATAATGAGTGGCTATGGATGCTACCTACTAAGGAAGATAGGTCTAACCAAATTTCCTGAATTTGAATAGAAGGGGCTATTTGAATGTCGAGAAAATAGTAGGAATTATGTGTTTAATTAAAGACCATATATTAAAGGCATGTATATATACTAATGTTTAAACAAATTTTATTTTATATCTAGGTTGAATATGATCACTAACGAAAATACTCGCATTGACATTGGTCCTCTTGTTGACATAAAATATGATATTTATAACTTCAATGAGTGGTTTGAGACTGTTAGAGGAGTTCTTCAGAACTATTACCTGGATTATATTTTGACTGATCCTAGTCCCAAACATTCCAACAAGAATGCTTTTGCATGTGAGATGAATGATTATGAGGAGCATAAGGAAAACTGTGAGTTTGTGGCAAAACTCATGTTAGACCATATGCTCCCAAAGTACGCACTAGTGTACAAAGGGTTGGATCTCGCAACCATGGTTCATCGTCTTAAATTGGTGGAAAGTTTAGAAGATGAACAATTCCAAAGTAGATTGCGGAGAGACACCTCAGCAGTAGAGTTGGTTGTAAACATTTATGATAACTCGAAGAAATTAAGAGAGTTAGGAGTTAAGTACAGTGAGCAGTCTTTGAGGGAAATGGTATTGAGGGTATTATCTAATAAATATGATTCCTTTAAGAAGATGCTCAAGGAGTGTTCTCCCAACTATACATTGACCCAACTTATGGACTTGCTTGAGATTTATGAAATTGAGTTTAGAAATAAACTCAAAGAGCAAGCAAATGCTAAGGATCTTAAGTTGAAGAAATTAAAAGGTTTAAGAGTCAAAAGAAAGCTCATGAGGCAGTTAGAATTGAAGAGAGGATATGTTTCTCTTGAAACAAGCTGATTGGATGATAATAGCTGTGGCTCGAGGTATGTTCATACTAGAGAGTTTCTATACATTTCCCTATGAGTCTACTTGGGTATTAGATACTAGTTGTGGCACTCATATCTGTACTTTTATGTAGGGATTGTGGAATAGTAGGAGGCTTGCAAAGAGGGAAATGGACCTAAGAGTTAGAAATGGAGCACGAGTTGCTACAACAGCTGTAGGAACAAATAGCCTTCATTTGCCAAGTGGCATAGTTTTATTTTTGAACAATTGCTATTATATTCCTGTTGTCATAAAGAATATTATTTCTATTGCACTTTTAGTAACAGAGGGATTTGAAATTTTATTTTCTAATAATAATTGTTAAATTCAATGTGATAATGTTCTTTATGCTTGTGGAATTTCTGTGGATGGCATTTACATTCTAGATACTAAAACTGAAATTTTAAATATGAACTTTGTTAAGAAATCAAGATTAGATAATGAGAAATCCTCACACTTATGGTACTGTCATCTAGGCCATATAAATGAGACTCACTTAACTAAGTTACACAAATGTGGAGATTTAGGCCCAATGAAATGGGTATCCTATGGTGCATGCTAACCTTGTTTAAAGGGGAAGATGACTAAGAAACCTTTCAAAGGAAAGGGACAGCATGCCACTAGTACTTTGGAAATAATACATTCCGATGTATGTGGTCCAGTGAGTGTTAAGACACATGAGGGTTTCATCTACTTCATAACCTTTATCAATGATTACTCACGATATGGTTATTTGTACCTTATGAGTCACAAGTCTGAAAGTTTTGAGAAATTCAAAGATTTCAGAATCGAAGTGGAGAAAAGCTTGGGAAAAGTATCAAGACCGTTCGATCTGATCAAGGTGTTGAATACTTAAACCAAGATTTTTAGGATTATCTAAGAGATAATGGTATTTTATCCCAGTGGACTCCTCCTTGTACACCCCAACACAATGGAGTGTTAGAAAGGAGGAATCGAACCCTACTTGATATGGTTCAATCCATGATGAACCAAGAAGAACTCAGCAGATCCTTTTGGGGTTATGCACTTGAGAGCGCAGTTTATATTCTAAATAGAGTGAGTGCCCACTAAATCAGTTGATCAACTCCATACTAGTTAATGTATGGTAAGAAATTCGCTCTTTCTCACCTGAGAGTTTAGGGATGTCCTTCTTATATAAAGAGGACGAATTCAGATAAGCTGGGTGCTAAGTCTGACAGGTGTTTGTTTGTAGGTTACCCTAAGGAGACTACAGGGTACACCTTCTTTAAAACCAAGAAAGAAAAAGTCCTTGTTTCCAAAAATACTCAATTCCTCGAGAAAGAGCATATACTTGCAAAAGCTAGTGGGAGAAATCTTGAGCTGAGCGCTCAAGAAGATAAAATAAACAATCAACTGATTATACCTACACCTATTACACAAAATAGTGTAAGCATGGAATAGCCTATTATAACATCGACATTGCTTCAGTCAGGTCGGGCTCCAATCACTCTTGAGTGATACAGGTTTTTCATCTCTAATGATATACATCTCTTCCTTATGGAAGATTATGAGCCCAGGACTTACAAAGAGGCAATGGAAGGCTCAGAATTTGACAAATGGCTTACAGCCATGAGGTTGGAAATGGACTCCGTGTATGAAAATCAAGTCTAGAGCTTGATTGATGCTCCAAGTGGGATCAGGCCCATAGGATGCAAGTGGGTTTTCAAGAAGAAAATTGACATGGACGATAACATAGTTACCTATAAAGTAATGCTGGTTGCAAAAGGGTATAGTAAAAAGAAGGCATTGACTATGATGAGACCTTTTCATCGGTGGCCATGCCAAAGTCTATCAGGATACTCCTTGCCATCATCACTCATTATGATTATGAGATTTGGAAGATGGATGTGAAGATAATATTCCTTAATGAGAATTTGGACAGGGACATGTTTATGGCACAACCCGAGGGTTTTACATTGAAGGATGGCTCAAAGGTATGCAAGTTGTGGAAGTCCATTTGTAAACTTAAGCAAGTTGGAATATTAGGTTTGACGAGACAATCCGAGAAATTAGTTTTGTGGCCAACGCTAATGAGCCCTGTGTATATAAGAAGGCTAGTGGGAGTGCGATCATTTTCCTTGTATTATATGTCGATGTCATATTATTAATAGGAAATGATATTCCTTTTCTTCAAACAGTTTAGTCATGGTTGTCAAAGAAGCTCTCCATGAAAGACCTTGGAGAAGCAGCTTTATACTCGGTATAAAGATCTATCGAGATAAATCTAGAAGGCTGCTAGGTCTTTCACAAAGTACGTACATAAACAAGGTTTTGGCTAGATTTAACCTTGAGCAATCCATAAAGGGTTATCTTACAATATCTCACGGGATTAACCTTTCTAAATCTGAGTGTCCAAGAACACAAGAGGAGAGACTACGCATGAATGAAATACCCTATGCCTAAGCGATAGGTTCCATCATGTATGCTATGGTATGCACTCAGCCCGACGTCTCACATACGTTGAGCGTCACGAACAGATTTCAATCTGACTCAAGTGAGAAGCACTGGATGGCCGTTAAAACTATCCTTAAGTACTTACATAGGACTAAGGATATGTTTTTAGTATATGGAGAAGGTGATCTCACTTTAAATGGATACACCGACTCGATTTTTCAAATTGACAGGGATGATTTTAAATCCCAGTCAAGTTATGTGTTTATGTTAAATGGAGGGGCAGTTGTTTGGAAAAGTTTCAAGCTGGATATGACTACCGATTCAACCACAGAATCTAAGTATTTAGCTGCTTCTGAAGTAGCTAATCAAGCTATTATCTTAAGGGATTTATTGGTGATCTCAGTGTGGTGTCCAGCATTGTAAATCCAATAGTGGTCTATTGCGATAACAATGGGGCTACTGCTCAGGCAAAGGAACCATGGGCTCATCACAGAAATGAACATATACTCAGAAAATACTATCTCATTTAGGAGATAGTAACCAGAAAAGATATAAATTTAGAATACATCTCGACGGATCAGAATCTAGCAGATGGTCTAACTAAGTCATTAACTCAAGTTAAACATGACTAGCATTTTAATGAGTATAGTATGAGGCACATGGGCAATTGACTCTAGTGCAAGTGGGAGATTGCTAGACATTATGTATGTCCTAGAGGTAATTAGGGTGATATATCTTTATTAGCTATAATGTACAAACAGTTTTGAATTATTATTAATAATAATTAAGGCATCTTAGTTTCTTATCAATGCTTTTTGTTTATTTATGTATCTCTCTGGGATTATATATGTATAGTATTAAATATGTATATGTGCATTGATGAGACAAAGTCCATGACTACTTCATAGCATAAAAGTGCGAGGACATAGTGGGAGCTATGTGGTATGAGAACTACACTTACATATTACTATGAATAGTCTAAATATCCGTAGTCATAGTTTCATTGAGACTGGACATCAATGGAACAGACAGACTAGCATGTGTAGGCTTACTCCTTGGATTAGATCCAAGTAGCTGGTCTCACGAGCTAAAGGTGGTACCTCGAGTTAACACATGATTGTATTTGGGTAATATATTGGAGACTGCTATAAGACAGACACTCGAAAATAACTATATCCATATGTTGGTGTCATGTCTTATTGCAGTAGCAGTACGAGTATCCTCAAACCTGAGATACTAGTTACCTTGTGTAAGAGTTGTTATACTTTGGGTCATACTTATTCATACCCTGGTGATCAGGATGACACAGGTGATTACGGGTATAGTGATGATCATATGTTAGTAAGCCGAGTAGTCAAGATCGGATCCATCGCTCCTGATATAGTGATATAATCGATGTACCTTAGAGCCCCTTATTAAAGTGACACACTCATAAACCTCTGATCAAATTATAAGATTGATAGAACCAGTTTCTAGTCAATCTTGATACATAATGGTCGAGTGGTGTTCTTCGTGAACAAGTCTAATTCCAAGATAGCTATGACTATTACATGAGCTAACACTTAATCCGAGCTCAATAAACTGGATGGTACTTAACCTGATGGAAGGAATGTATTGTATTGGTTACTACTGTAGAACTGGATCAAGTCACAAGCACGTGATGTTCTAAGTATCGAGGGATCATGAACCTTTAATAGAAAGCTCATTTAATCATCTAGAGCAATCAGGTTCTATATCAGCCTGGAAAACTAAGCCTAAAGGTTCCCGGATGGGAAGCCAAGTTTAGATAAACCTCTAGCGGCTCTATGCTTTGGGATCCTATGAGGTCACACATTTTGGATCTTTATCGAACTAAGTAAATAACCTATAGACAGGGTCTATGCCAAAAACATAAGTTGTTGAATTCATGAGAAGAATTATTAATTGGTTAGATTGAATTAATAATTGAAGAGAATAAAGAGATAATGGGGAAAAATTACAAAGAGCGAAGCTAGGGAATTTTTCCCATTACGAGTGGGCCATAAACGAACATGGGTTATTCGAAGATATGACACCAACACATGGACATAGTTATTTCCGAGTGTCTATCTTATAACGGTCTCCAATTTATTACTCGAATACATTCATGTGTTAACTCAAGGTATCACCATCAGCTTGTGAGATCGGATGCTTGGATCTAATTCAAGGAGTAAGCCTGCACATGCTAGTTTGTCCGCTTCATTGATATCCAATCTCAATTGAACTATGACTATGGATATTTAGACTATTCATTGTAACATGTATGTGCAATTCTCACACCACATAGCTCCCAATATGTCTTTGCACTTTTATACTATGAAGTAGTCATGGACTTTGTCTTATCAATGCGCATATACATAATACTATAAATATACCAGCGAGATACATAAATAAATAAAAGCACTGATAAGTAACAAAGATGCCTTCATTATTATTAATAATAATTCAAAACTATTTGTACATTATAGCTAATGAAGATATATCACCTTAATTACCTTTAGGACATACATCGTGTTTAACAATCTCCCACTTGCACTAGAGCAATTGCCCATGTGCCTCATGACATACTTGTTAATATGCTAGTCATATTTAACTTGAGTTAGTGGCTTAGTTAGCCCATCTTCCAGATTCTGATCCACCGAGATGTATTCTTAATTTATATCTTTTCTGGCTACCATCTCCTGAATGAGATAGTACTTTCTGAGTATATGTTCATTTCTGTGACAAGACTGTGGTTCCTTTGCCTAAGCAATAGCCCCATTGTTATCGCAATAGATCGTTATTAGATTTACAATGATGGACACCACACTGAGTTCACCAATAAATCCCTTAAGGCAGATAGCTTTCTTAGCTACTTCAAAAGTAGCTAAATACTCAGATTCTATAGTTGAATCGGTATTCGTATCCTGTTTGAAGCTTTTCCAAACAATTACCCCTCCATTTAACATAAACACATAACCTGACTGGGACTTATAATCATCCCTATCAGATTGAAAACTCGTGTCAATGTATCCCTTCAAAGTGAGATCACCTTCTCCATATACTAAAAACATATCCTTAGTATTAGTGGCCTGTCTTATAGTGGATAAGACATGACACCAATACATGGATATAGTTATTTCCGAGTGTCTGTCTTATACTGGTCTCCAATGTATTACCCGAATACATTCATGTGCTAACTCAAGGTACCACCTTCAGCTCGTGAGATAGGCTGCTTGGATCTAATCCAAGAAGTAAGCCTGCACATGCTAGTTTGTCAGCTTCATTGATGTCCAGTCTCAATTAAACTATGACTAGAGATATTTAAACTATTTATAGTAACACATATGTGCAGTTCTTACACCACATAGCTCCCACTATGTCCTTGCACTTTTACACTATGAAGTAGTTATGGACTTTGTTTTATCAATGCGCATATACATAATACTATACATATATGATACCAACAAGATACGTAAATAAATAAAAGCACTGATAAATGACAAATATGTCTTTATTATTAATAATAATATTTCAAAACTGTTTGTACATTATAACTAATTAAGATATATGTCATAATTGTCTCTAGGGCATACATCATGTCTAACACACTACTTGTTATCTTAACAATAGATCTCATGCCTCTACTATTGATTTAAAGTGTCCTAATGAAATATGGTACAATAGACCCATTACCTTTAACCCCCTTAAAATCTTTTGGTTGTATAGTTTATTTTCACGATAAGGAGTCTAAATTAAACCCTAAGGTTAAAATATGCATTTTATAGGCTATCCAACTAGCGTTAAGGGATATAAGTGTTGTTCTATATCTAAGAATAAAGTTGTCATTAGTAGACATGTGATCTTTAATGAAAATGAATTTTACAAAATTATTGATAATTGTGACACTAACACTAAACATTCTTGGTTTGAGGTGGAGCTTAAGAAGCTTGAAAATAATAGGTTAAATGAACCTAATAATCCTCAAAGTTTTTTTTGACAATGGAAATACTAATCAGAATACTTTAATGATGATATTGATGTCAATAATCAAACTATAGTTAATCAAGAAAATGCTAATAATTACCAATTGATTAGAGATAAAGTTAGAAGATAAGTTAGGCCCTTTAAATATCTTGATACTACCACGTATGATTTTCATAATGCTGAGTTTCTTGAGTTTACCTTGAATGTTGCTCTGAGTATTGAGTTTGTTACCTCATTGAAACTCTCAGCAACATTCAAGGTAAAATGAGTCTGTTGCCTCTAAATGACACGCTGCTATGATTAATGAAATTGAATTTTTAAAGAACAATACTTGGATTTTGGTTCCTAAGCCTAAAAATGTAAGAACTATAGGCTGTAAATGGGTTTTTTTAAAAAAAACCCAAAGATCCTAGCATTGAAAAAGAGAGATTCAAAGCTAGGGTTATGGTTAAAAGTTATAGCCAAGTAGATCGAATAGATTTCTATGACATCTTTTAACATGTTATAAAACATGTTTCTATAGGAGTCATTTTATTTGTAACTGCTTTATGTGATTTAGAACTTGAACAAATGGATGTTAAGACTACATTTATCCATGGGAATTTAAATGAGGAAATTTATATGAGTCTACCTGAGGGTTTCATAGTTAAGAGAAAAGAATCACATGTTTATCTGCATAAAAGATCTCTTTATGGTTTGAAACAATCTCCTAGATAGTGGTACTTAAAATTTGATGAATTTATGCTTAAACTGAATTTTTGTAGAAGCAAATATGATTCTTTTGCTTATTTCTTGAAGTTATGTGATGAATCTTATATTTACCTTCTGCTTTATATTGATGATATGTTAATAACATGCAAACATAAATTTGAAATTGCTAAGTTAAAGCTTCAACTAAATTTTGAGTGAATCTTAGGCATAAATATTGTTAGAGATATGAATAAAGGAACTTTATATTCAACTCAAAATGATTGCATTGATAAAATTTTGAATTTTTTGGATTAAATGAAACAAGAAGTGTATCTACTCCTTTAGGTGCTCACTTTAAATTTAAAGATAGTATGAATCCTTTACCAAAGGATGAATCTGAGTTAATGTCTAAAATATCTTATCAAAATTTAGTAAGCTCATTCATGTATGCCATGGTTTGTACTATCCTAATTTGGCTTATAGTGTCAGTGTTGTGAGTAGATATATGAGTTGACCTAGTAAAAGTCATTATCTTACAGTAAAGTAGCTTTCTAGGTTTTGTGTTTGTTTGCTTTATAAAAGATCCTTAAATAAAATAATTGTTGTTGTTAGATATTATGACTCTAACTTTGTTGTTGACTTTGACGGAAGAAGGTTTGTCACAGGTTATTGTTTTACTTTGGGTGATAATTTGATAAGTTGGAAACTAGTTTGCTACATAATGTTACATTGTCAACCACTAAGGTAGAATATATTGTCTTGACTGAAGATGTTAAAGAAGCGTTATGGTCAAAAGGCTTTTTTACTGAATTGAGTTTTAATCAGTCTTTTGTCACAGTGAAATATGATTCTCAATCTACCATTCATTTATGTAAAAATGCTATGTTTGATGAGAGGACTAAGCATATAGATATCAAGTAGCATTTTGTTAGAGATGTGATAAATTATGATTCTGTTTGTATTGAGAAAATTCACACTGATGTTAATCATGCAAATATCTTGACTAAGACTGTTTCTGTTTTAAAATTTCAGGAAGCCTTGAAGATATTACAAGTTGTGCAGTACTTAGTTTAAGTTAACTTTCTGTGCCTTTTAAGTTTTTTTATTTTATTTATAGCCTGTGTGGGGTTTCGAAGGCATTCACTTATTAGAGGCAAGCTGCAGCCTAAGATGGAGATTTGTGGCCTATAATTTGGTGGACTGGCAGCTTGTTTGGCCAAGCCCAATTTCTTTACCCGGTTTTAGCTGTGTGAAAATCCTATGTATTTAAGCTCGTGTTGACCTTTTCTATTCCAATATTCTCTTGTCTCTCTAATCTATAAAATCTCTCTTCTTCTTAACCCTTGATTTGCAACTTGCTGAAACTCCGTTGTTGTTGTTAGCGCTTGAGAGGGCACGTGATGGTGAAGTCGGTTATTCAGTTAGAAGCTCTGCTATATATTGGAGAATAGGAGCTGGATTGGATATGCGTAGTTAGAGTTTTATATATATTTGCTTCATGTTAGTCTTGAGTTGTTTGGCTGTAACTTCTTTATATCT
>CATIWQ010422219.1:0-10857 GCA_949673415.1 Euphorbia schlechtendalii | reverse complement strand
AAGCGCAAAACCATTCAAATCAAAACATAACCATACAACAGCAAAAATAAAATCGTACACGTTTTGATTTTATGAATATAACTATACACATTCTAAAGCGCATAACCATTCAAACCAAAACGTAACCATACAATAAAATGCATAAAACCATTCAATTGTTTCTGAAAGTTAAAACCATACACGGTTTGATATTATGAATATAACCATACACATTCTAAAGCGCAGAACCATACAAACCAAAACATAACCATACAACAGAATGCATAAAACCAATCAATCAATTTGGAAAATTAAAACCATACACATTTTGATATTATGAATATAACCATACACATTCTAAAACGCAGAACCATTCAAACCAAAACATAACCATACAACAGAATTCATAGAACCATTCAATTATATTTGAAAGCTTGGCCATCGCAAAAACTTGGCCATCGCAAAAACACTTTGAAAGCTTGGCCATCGCAAAAACGATAGAGAAGTCTCGTTGGAAGAGGCAATTTCACTGTCAAGACATTCTCCAACTGACGAATTTGAGCTTCTGATGCACCTTGTTACAGTGTTACCTCAGCTTCAGGAAAATTGGTAGTTAACCAGTTCCTTATTGTGTCCCAGTAATTCTTAACTCTCAATACAAGGGGCCAATGATACATGCCAAAAGCTTCCTGCCATAACCCATAAGCAATCTACGAACACAAAATTGTGCAGTTTGAGAAAACGGCTCTAGATGCTGACCGAATACAACAGAGTAAGTACAAGTACACCATTAGGCAATTGTTTTCGGTTAAAGGAGAAATATGGTAACAATTTAACATGAAACCTAATTTTGAAATTCTACAACAGTTTGGGAAAAATTAGAAACAAACAAAACAATCAAATCAGAAGAAATAAACGCAGTTTAAATTACTTATCGCCTAAATCGGCTCTTCGTGGTTCATTATTAAGCTCAAAATCAGTATACCCAAATTTTCGAAAACACCGCTAAATTGAATCGGATTCTAATCAACAGAAACAAACACAAAAATCACAGTTCGGAAGAAATTGAAATCGGAGAAACATTTTTAATTTGTAGAAGAACGAGAAGAAGGAACGAATCAGAGAAGAAGACGCAAGAAAAACGTTTTTATTTTGCAAATAAAGGTGAACAATTAATTGAATATGGGAAAATTTTTCTGATAAGGGAGAATCTCACTAATTAAATAACTGTCATAATCAAAATTAATTAAAATGGAAGAAACTGAAATAATTAAAACTCTATAAAGAGGTATTAATCATTTAATAAAGGGTAATTTATTAAAATAGATATTAAAAAGGGGTAATTAATTATTAAGGTTTTAAAGTGGGTATTTTATTAAAGTGAAATCCCAAAAGGGGCAAAAATCACAATTTCTCAACATTTTTACACATGAACAACAAACAAAAAAACAATAATCTTATATTGTTTCTCTAGAATGAGAATTCTTATATATGACATATCCCCGTTCTGAAGGATACCATACGAGAAATAATTGGGTCGTCACATTCCCCTAACCATTCCCCATTTCACCAAATTCTATGGAAAATGGTTGGATTTAACTAACTAAATGCTAAGTTCATTCTCAACATCCATTCATATCAAGGATGACAAAAACCAATCTTATTTGTAGCATTTACTTCCAAAAAAACGACAAGATGGAGATGGCTGAGAGTTTTGAAACATTTCAAAGAATAGCAAAGAATTTTACTAAATTCAATACCATTTTCAAGAAATTTATCATTTTCAAGTAATTTATAAATTACACAAGAACCTCAGTTAAATTGAAAAATAAAACCTTGAATAACACAACTAAATGAAGCACTATGTAACGAGGTTGGATTTAATCCTTGCTGGCACTTAGGCACTTCGCGTAGTGTAATGAACTCGAAGCGTTAAATAAGCCTTGATGTAGGTGTGTCGTAGCAAAAATGGGAAGTAAGCATCCTTAGCTGCGCGTTGAAGAGCTTGCGGAAGCACTTGAATGTAGAGAGGTTAGAGAGTTTGATAAATGTGTAATGTATTGCTAGAGAATACAAGTACAAGTGTGTGTTTGGATGCTTACAATATGCATGGCATGCTTACAAATGAGGTGAAGATGCCTATTTATACTAGTGTCACCTCCTTAACATGTGGCTAATATTCATTTGGCATATTCCTAGCATATTCTAGTCTAGAAATGCTTAGTTAGTCGGTTTACATAGTTCTAAATAGCTAAAAGTCGATTAGTGATGGATTTTGGATGTTTCCCTTGCAAATCTATTGTCACTAGAACATTTTAGAATCTCTAACGGACTTTAGCAAGGAAACTGGACCTTGAAGCAGCCTACTTGTCTTTGAGTTGTCTTTTGCGAGCTGTATGCGGTCTGCTGGGAGATTTTGGTCAATTTCTCGCAAAGGCTTGCCTTCCTTTGATATTTCCTCGCACAATACCCGCGTCAACTCTCACTAAACATCCCTCGGACCTTGCCATGCGCTTTGCCACACGAGATGTTGCAGGTTTTCTTCACACTTGGTTGCGAGGCTTCCCATGTGATGCTAGGCTGCCATGTCCATGTGCATATGCCATCGGGGATGACAACAATGGGTTGCGGGGCGAGATTGGAGCTCCGTAACATTTTCCCCCACCCGATTTCGCAACGTCCTGGTCCCGAGTGAGCCTTGGCGATGTCTCGGCTTACAATGGTTTTTCTCCTTACCATCTTTCCTTCGGTGGACATCTCGCTTAACCTCATGGCGTGGCATGAGTTGTAAACTAGAGATGGTCAGCTTTCACGACCACCACATCTCAAGTGGAACAGGGTGTACTTTCTCCCCATCATGTAGCAATAATGTGTTCTTTGACATGGCAAATTTAGATGTCACCAATAAGAAGAATTGAAGTCCAAGAATTACCCGAGTGTTTTCCAATGGAAGGACGATGAAGTCTTGCTTGCCTTTCCATCCTCCAATTTGCATCGCCACATCAATCGAAATACTAGTGATGGATTGTTCTTAGTAGAGGACAGCCTTGGCAACACCTTCATGTTAGACATGATGTATACCCTAGAGGCTATTAGGACGATTTATCTTCATTAGTTATAATGTGCAAACGGTTTTAGATTATTATTAATAATAATTAAGACATCTTTGTTGCTTATCAGTGATTTAATTTATTTAAGTATCTTATTGGTATCATATATGTATAGTATTATATATATGCGCATTGATAAGACAAAGTCTGTGACTACTTCATAGCATAAAAGTGCAAAGACATAGTGGGAGCTATGTGGCTTGAGAACTACACATACGTGTTACTATGAATAATCTAAATATCCCTAGTCATAGTTTTATGGAGACTGGACATCAATGAAGCGGACAGACTAGCATGTGTAGGCTTACTCCTTGGATTAGATCCAAGCAGCTGATCTCACGAGCTGAAGGTGGTACCTTGAGTTATGAATGTATTCGAGTAATACATTAGAGATCGTTATAAGACAGACACTCGGAAATAACTATATCCATGTGTTGATGTCATGTCTTATTGCAGTATCAATACAAGTATCCTTAGACCTGAGATAACGGTTTCCTTATGTAGGAGTTGCTATACGTTGGGTTATACGTATTCATACCCTGGTGATCAGGATGACACGGGTGATTACGGGTACAGTGATGATCACATGTTGGTAAACCGGGTATTCAAGATGGGATCCATATCCCCTGATAAAGTGATATAATGGGAGATGTACCTTAGGGCCCCTTGTTGAAGTGACACGCTCATAAACCTCTTATCAGAGTATAAGATTGATAGAACGGAAATCTAGTCATTCTTGATACATAATGGGTGAGTGGTGTTTTTGGTAAACAAGTCTAATTCCATGATAGCTACGGCTATTACATGAGCTAACACTTAATTCGAGCTCAATAAACTGGATGGTACTTAACCTAATGGAAGGAGTGCATTGTATTGGTTACTACTTCAGAACAGGATCAAGTCACAAGCGCGTGATGTTCCAAGTATCGGGGGATCATACGCCTTTGCTAGAAAGCCAATTTGATCGTCTGGAGCTATCGGGTTCCACATCAGTTTGGAACACTGAGCTTAAAGGTTCCCGGATGGGAAGCTAAGTTTAGGTTAACCTCTAACGGCTCAATACTTTAGGATCCTATGAGGTCACATACTTTGGATTTTTATCGGACTAAGTAAAGACCTATAGACTGGGTCTATGCCAAGAATATTTGTTTGTCAAATTCGTTAAAAGAATTATTAATTGGTTGAACTAAATTAATAATTAAAGGAAATAAAGAGAAAAATAGGGAAATTGCACGGAGCGGAGCAAGGGAATTTTTCCCATTACGAGTGGGCCCCAAATGAAAACGGGATGTTTGGAGTGGGGCATGTGCGGCTACCCCATGGCAGCGCTTGCGCGCGGGCAAGCCCATGCTTGCAGTAGCTTGCCTTATGAAAGGGAGCCACGGGTCCAAGCGACCCATGCAGCTAACCCGCTTGTGGGATGAGAACATTCTCATCCCACATTGAGTTTTAGGGGGACTCTAACACTCTCCCTTTCCCCTATATATAGGATTCCCATTCGTTTTTTTTACACACTTCAACTCAGCTTTTCTCTCTGAGTTCGACATCTCTTTCTTCGTTCATTCTGCGAGATCCTTCACGAGTTTCTCCAAACAACGAAGAATTTCTTTAAAAAGGCTCTTTCTATTCGAAGAGAGCATTCTCAGTTCATATTTTCGATTTGGTCTTCGAGCAGTCTAGCGGCTGTTGTCTACTAACGACTTCTACCTCTACGAGGTTTTGGTCGATGAAGATCCGTGTGGATCAATCATAGAGGCTATCCTAGTTTGGAGGCTTGTACTAACAAAGTCTTGCGAATTGCTCTAAGGGAACGCCGTATCCAAAAGAGAAAGAGAAGCACGCATCAACGGGTAACGTCTTAAACTTAGATGCTAGGTTTTTTTAATAAGTTTTATAAACCTATCAGCATCAATGGAACGTTTTAGCTTAGATTATATCGAATATTACATGCTTAGGAGATCCTTAAGGTTATTTTTAAGTTTTGAAATTCAGCCTTGCTATGTTGCATGTTTAATAACTATCTTAATTAACCAGCACTTAGCACATCTTGACGTTGAGTCCAAGATACTTCGCTTCTTTGGTGTTGATGAAGTTATCTATAGCGCCGGTATCTAGCAAAGAGTTAGTGAGTTTGCCATTGATGATGACATCAACATACATCAATCCATCATTTTGCATGGATGTGTCTTCGATCGGCAAGTTCTCTCCAGAGACGTTTTCTCTCCTTTTTTACCTCAAGGTCTTTCTTTCAATGGCAACGCCTCATGGCTTAGGAGTTGTATGGAGTGTATGCAACGAGGATCAAGTGTCTTTTCATGCCCCTCATCACTATGCTCGGTAGTCATCGCATTGATGGTCTTTTTGTTTGGGCAATCCCTTGCCTAATGCGGGCCACCACAAATGAAACAAGGGCTAGAAGATTTGGATTTGCGTACCTTTGTTTGGTCATCCTTTCCTCCGGATGATCTTGCTTAACCATCTTTGTGACTGTCTTCTTTGGCGGATGTTCTTCTCGTTCATTCTCGTCAAAGAAGTCCTTGCCTTTACCCTTCTTCGAGTGATCTTCAATGTTTTCCACGATTGTAATGGATTCTTATTGGCCTTCCTCTATTAACTTCAGCCCTCGCGTAACCCTTAAGGCCATCATTGAAGTGGAAGAGAGCATCTTTGTTGAAGAAGTCTTCGATCTCCAACATGAGCGTAGTGAATTCTTTCACATAATCGTGAATGCTACCAGTTTACCGTAATCGATGAAGCCTTCCTCTAGCTTTCATATCGGCATTGTGAGGTACAAAGTGTTTGCGTAGTTGCGCTTTAAATTGCTCCTATGAGTTGATGATGCAAATGTATCTTTCTCGTTCAGCATGCTTCCTTCGCCACCATAGTTGCACGGCAACTCGAAAGAATGTGTGTTGCCAATCTTTGCCTCGTCATAAACCACTCCCATAGCGTCAAAGTATTGATTAAGATCGAATAGAAAATTTTCCACCATCGTAGCACTGCGTGTGCCATCATACATGGTTGGTTTGGGGTCTTTTAAACCATGCACTAATGGACCAGTGCTAGTTGAAGTGGAACTTTCGTTGCACCATGCGTACCTTGCGTTGGAGTTCTTAAATTTCGGCATGTAGGGCTTCGTTCTTCGCCTCTAATGCTCTATTTCTCAACTCCAATACTTCCATTTTCTCGAGGAGAAATGCTCGGAGGCCATCCATGCGACTTAGTGTCATGTGCGATAATCCTTCATTATCTTCGACCAATCTGTCACATTGGTCTTTTAAGTTATCTAGCGAAGCTTTGACATCAGTCATGCTTATTTCCAAGAGGATAATGCGAGACTCCAAGGCATCACTGCTATTGCGTGCCTTGGATTTGTCACGTTTCGCTGATTTGCGAGTCTGCTCTTCGCCGCGTCCGCGAGCCTACTCTTGCTCAGGGTTTTGGGCAGCATTGTTCTCCCTCTCATCGGTCATTTGTGCGATGTTTGTCTTCATACACGGGGCAGGAACTTACGCTCCGATACCACTTGTAATGAGGTTGGATTTAATCCTCACCGACACTTAGGCACTTCGCATAGTGTAGCAAACTCGATGAGCTAAGTAAGCCTTGATGTGGGTGTGTCGCAGCAGAAATGGGATGTGCGCATCCTTAGCGTACGTGTTGAAGAACTTGTGGAAGCACTTGAATGTAAAGAGGTTAGAGAGTTTGATAAATGTGTATTGTATTGCTAGAGAATACAAGTACAAGTGTGCTTAAATGCTTACAATACGCATGTCATGCTTACAAATAGACCTGTTCGCGGGCCGGGCAACCCGAGCCCGCTTCAACGGGCCAAGCTTGGACCCTTATTTTTTTCAAAAACCCGACCGAGCCCATTAAAGCTCGAATTTTTATGGGTTGAGCTTGGTTTTTATATAAATACCCAAGCCCGAACAAAACCCTACCCGACGAATAATTTTATTTATTTTATTATATATTTATACATTAAATTTATAACTATTTTAATATTATATATTTCATACTATTAAATTTATATACTTGATTACAATAAATTTTACTAAATATTAAAGATTTTAAATAAACAATGTAATTATGTTCAAAATTTAAATATATTTTGATTTATTTTATATTTTTTCTATTTAATTTAATAAAAAAGTTTATAACAAAAAAATATTCGCGAACCTCAGGCAGGGCTTGGGAATTACCTTGTAAACCCGGCCCAAGCCCTACCCGAGCCCGAAATTCTGACGTATGGACTTGGGTTAATAATTTTATTCAAAAACCCACCAAGCCCAGCCCAAACCCTACCTGCCCGACGAACATGTCTACTTACAAATGAGGTGAAGATGCCTATTTATACTAGTGCCACCTCCTTTAACATGTGGCTGATATTCATTTGGAATATTCCTAGCATTTTCAAACAAAGAAATGCCTAGTAAGTCGATTTACATAGTTCTAGATGGTTGAAAGTCGGTTAATGACGGAATATGGATGTTTTCCTTGCAAATCTGTTGTTTCTAGAACATTCTGGAATCTCTGACAGACTTTAACAAGGAAACTGGGCCTTGCAACAACCTGCTTATCTTTGGGCTATCTTTTGCAAGCTATATGCGGGGTTGCTGGCAGATTTTGGCCAATTTCTCACAAAGGGTGACCCATTTCTCGCAAAGGCTTGCCTTTCTTTGATATTTGCTCGCATAATACTCGCGTCAACTCTCGCTAAACATCCCTCAGACCTTGCCATGTGTTTTGCCACTCAAGAGCACTTGTCTTTGGCAAATGTTGCGGGTTTTCTTCGCACTTGGTTGCGAGGCTTCACATGTGATGCTTGGCTGCCATGTCCATGCGCATATGCCATCGCACATGGGCAATAATGGGTTGCGGGGCGAGATTGGCTCTCCGTAACAACTAGCCCTGTAAGACCAATGCAAATGCTACAGTAATGAACATATAAATCATATCCTTCCTTTCATCCCAAAAATACGAGGCACTCTCTCTTTAAACCAAACTCTGTTATTAAACTAGAGATGATATGGGGAATCAATCACATCATGCATGAAGTATCTGCAATAATAAAAACATTATTTTTTCAGCATCCTGCTTCTCATTGGCATGAAAATGGTGTAGCTTCCTAATGAAGATTATGAAAATAACTGGAAATAAACTACCATAGAAATTGATACTAAAAGCTAAAATCTCCAAACTGCAGCCGATGCTGCTCCTGTAAAATAATTGTTTCAATGTCCTCAACACGGAACAAAAGTGTTTTTTGTCCAAAGCAAATCCACCTTAGAAAATTTCAGCCAGCCTTGATGATGCACTGCTCAATCTTTTGCTTGCGTTACCCCACAGTCAATCCAAACCCAAACTTGTAATCTTTCTTCTTATGATCCAACTGCAATACATTAAATCTTGTTAACCACCAAGCTGAGAGAATTTGCTTCATTCTATGTGAAGTCTAGTGGACCATAATACAGGACCCTCTTCAGATGTCACTGAATATCTACAATTTTCAACTAGATTACAAGATCGTAGTTTAAAGAAACCCTCTTACCTCTGCAGAGAGAACAAAATTGAGACCCATATTTAAACGTTCCTCTAAAAAAGCTGTTGCAGTGCCATTAGTATCGATTTTTCCTCTTAGACGGGCCTGAGACAGCCACAACCGTAATCTTTAGTTATCATATTTGGTTAGAATTCAAATCCTAAACAAAGAGATCAGCTCATTAAGTGTGCAGCTCCTGTTTCGACATTTCTAGCATGCAATTTTGTTTCATTATAAAATTTTAGCAAAATGGTCTGATTCACTCTAGTTTAACAAAGACACTAAAAGGCTGGTGATCATTACTTACTTGTCTAAGGATGTAGTCATAACCAACACTTGCTGTCACATCTCTTGACAAGTAGTTGTACATCAAGTCAGTTGCTAGTGAAACCTTGACAGAGTAGAGTGTGAGCAACTGAGCATCATGTTTAGGTAATAAAACAGCTTTCTCAATGAACTTCAGTCACCTTTTCAGATATCTTTTGAACATAGCTCAAAAGCACCATTCCAGTACTAGCAACTTGCCCTGTAGCAACCTAATAGAAGAAAAAAATATTGGATGCGTCTAAATTCAGAAATCAGGAGCTGAAATATTATTATTAAATAATATTATTATAAAAAAATTTTATTATTTAATAATATCAATTATTAAAAATAGTTTTATTAATAATAATGATAATAAATATTATTATTCGATCAACTATAAACCACGCTAGGTAGGGTCAGCTAATAAATATTGTTATTATTATTTTAACTTTTAAGGGTAAACATAATAAATATTGTGGAGTTTTTTTTTCAAAATGGGGCTTAGGTTTCAAAAGTTAGCAAAAACATGATTTCAATTTAAAATTACGTTATAAAAATAGGTAATCTTGTCTATAATGAACTGAAATTTTGCAACATAGTTAATAATAACACATTACAACTTAGTGATAAATTTTAGAATTTTTTGAGAAGTACAAATTTTTTTTTTTCAATTAAAACACAATGGTAAGTTTTAAAAAATCATTGTAAAATGAATGATTTCCGAAAATTACTTAAATTTTAATGAATAATTCTTAAATAATATGGTTAAACTATAAAAATGTTAAAACTATTGAAATATCTTTGGGAACATTATTATAATGAAAAAATATTTTTTTTTCTTTGATTTGCAAATTTTTGAAACCACGGGCACCCTTTTGCAATTCATGTTTGTATAGAATTTAACCATTCCATGAAATTTTCAATCATTTTGAACTAACAAAAATGCCATACCTATATTAGCTTATGTTACAATATGTACTTAGCTACGACCTTTAAGTAGTACTTCAGCACACAAAATTATAAAAGTGGATGGCTGGATGCTAATATCATAGCATTTGTCTAAATGCAGTTTAAGAAGACAACAGGTGAATGTAATAATAGATAAGATCTGAGCAATACCATCTTATCTGTCTCATACCGAGCAGCATAGCCAAGACCAGATTTCCTATGTTGACCAGCCCAAAAAACTTCACCACCTAAAGACATATTTGGGGTCACACTCTGCATGGATAGGAAAAGTAATGAGAAAAAACATATAAAAAATATACCAACATGCAATGCAACAGGTAAGGGGGAAAGAATGGGAAAACCACCCTAAGTCCCAACCCAACTATGAAGATTGACCACTACCTGAATGTAACTAGCCCCAAATAAGGCACCATTTCCCAGTTGAAGTTGGGCCCTGTAGTCCTTACCCTGAAGAGAGAAAGAATTGAGCAAGATAGCACTAGAAATAACAAAACGAAACATATATAATCAAATATGAGGACCAACAACCCAATAGGGTATCCACAAGGAGAATGCTTATGAATGAAATTTGCAAGGCATGTCTTATACATTGTTTTAATTACATTTAATAAATCTAATTGTTACATGCATAATTATCATACCATAACTGAATTTCAGAATAACTTCTAGCACCACAACCATTCTTTTCCATTAATTTCAGTAACAATTACAAATTTTAAACTACAATTATTAAATGACCAGATGCAAAGGATATTCATGGATATTGTAAGACGCATATTAGCAATCTGAATAAAATTGTCAAGAAAAGCTCACTATATTATAGTAAATACAAAAAATATTATCCTAATGATATAATGACCAAAAAGGAACAGACAAGCACGTAAATGGGTAAAAGGTTAATGCACATATCCAACAGAAGCTAATATATATATATATATATATATAAAT
>CATIWQ010422201.1:0-18539 GCA_949673415.1 Euphorbia schlechtendalii | reverse complement strand
TCGTTGAAGTTGCAATTTATTCATAATTTGATTATTAATTTATCGTTTCGAAGTTTTTCATAGACCGCTGCATCAGTTTAGGCATTTCGAAAAGTAGAATTTTTTAACAATTTTTTATCATTTTCGGTTTAACCATGTTTCGAACTGAACCGAACCGAAATTTTTCGGTTTGGTTTTCGGTTCTCACTTTTTTGGATTTTCGATTTTCGTTTCGGTTCGGTTCGGTTTTTGAACCGAACCGAACTTTGCTCTCCCCTCCCTATCCATGAGTTATGAACAATTGATTAAATAGGATGAGATTATGACTCGTGCATGGTTGATATACTAACACGAGTGGGTCAATCGACACAAGCATACAAGTTCATACAAAAAATGCCTATGAAACCAATTACTGCTGCCTTGGGTGCTTTGCTTGATGCCTGCAGAGTATACAAGAATGTGGAGTTGGGTAAAAGCTGCAACTCGGATGTTCCACATTGGACATTACCAAGGCCATGGAACCATTGTATATCTACTTCAACATTTCGCCTAGTGCTAAAATGTGGGATGAAGCTTCCAAAACTTGGAAAATAGTTAAAGCTTGCTTTACTAACGAAATGGAATAGAATAAAAAATGAATCTAAAAATATCAAATATTACACATAACTCCAACATCAAGGGAATAACTCTCCCTAATTATCATGGATATGATGTTTTAACATTTATTTTATAATTTATTCCATTCTATCAATCAAATGAGTTATTAGAATCTTAAAGACACACGTGTGAAGTTATTTTTGTTCAGTACTTTATCTAGATCTACAAGGTGTAAGTTATAACATTGGCAGTACATCATTTATTTTTGTTGTCGTATAATCCATGGCCAGCCATATGCCATTTCTCTTTTTGCTAGTGAAAAATCTAGTTGTGACCGCATTACGCATCCCAGGCATGACACATTTTTCTGTCACTCCAAATTCGAGTTATAAGTAACAAATATATTACAATGTCATAGACAGTAGATATCAAATAAAACAATCCAGTGAAAAGTTTTCATCAAGTCAAATATACATAGTAAGCCGAAAATCATTCAGCGAGCGAAAACTGAGGATCAGAATTCCCGGTCAGGAAAGAGAATAGGTGCAACCAGAGACCAAAGGAAGAGAGCTGCAGTTGCCCAGCCAGTCACAATACGGACCCACACGGAAGGCCACCCCACATCCACTAACTTTCCGCTCTCCCCAACCGAGGTTGACCATCCAGTCAAAAGCATTGCTGAATACATACTAGCAAGCGAAAATATTATGTGGAAGAATGCATACGAATACGTGACTGGCTTATTTGCTTTCTCTTCTTCGTGGTCCGTGTCTGTCTTGTTTTCCAATGGAAGTAAAGGTTTCCCTACACAAACACAAGTAGATTGATCAAGTATAAATAAAAGAATTTCTGACATAATTATCCATTTACCTGCACGGGGTGAGCTTGGGGGGGACAAAAGTGTTGTAGAGGAACCAGCTCGGACAGCAGAATATACGACTGACAGAACAGTTGTGAGAAGGCCAATGGAAAGGCTACCGGTGGAAACAGCTTTTGAATGATTGTGCAGACCATTGCATTCATAATCTCTTGGTTCACTAGCAAGTCCACTGTAACACAGGTATATGCAGTAGAAGGATATTACAGAAGCTGGCAGAATGCTTCCACTCACCTGATTATTGTCATCCACAATTAATATCGAGATATAATATCAAAAAAATTTAGCAGTTAAAGAATTAAAACAGGCCCATTTAGGCTTTTTATTTATTGTAGAGATGGAGCGAAGTGTAATAAAGGAAAACACACGAATCAGAACAATAAAGTGAAAACTAATGTCATTAACATGACAAACACAGATCATTGCATTCATATTCTCTTGGTTCATTAGCAAGTCCACTGCAACATTGGTACATGGAGTATAAGGAAATAACAGAAGCTGGCAGAATGCTTCCACCTACCTGATTATCGCCTTCCAAAATGAATAACGAGATACAAAAGCACAGAATTTTTTATACAATATTTTAAGCAAGCAATGTTCTGCACTTCTTGTTAACTGCACAGAGTTTGAGAACTATGATGAAGAAAATCAGTAACATCAGAGCATTACAGTGAAAACATACTGTTGTTAACATGATATTCGAATCTCAAAGTAAAGGATTAAAGTGATCTATTATCAACTCTTAGAGGTGCTCCTTGAGAAGGAAACATAATTCCATAACAAAACTATCTGTATTATGAGATTTATTTCTGATAAATCCATGACACCCTTTGGGAAGATCATGATAGGGCTGTGTCCTAAGTACCAGATTGTCATATTTTTAGAACCTATATGAAAACAAAGTTCTTAGCGATCATTAATAAACTACACATTCAGTAATTCTAAGTTTCAAAAGCATTTTCGACCAAAGAACTTTATGCTACTGCTTTCACAGATCAAGTGGAAAAAAGGCCACTACAAAATAAACATTACAAGCCATGAAGAAGTCCATAATTGCAGATGTCACAAGTTCACAAATTGAGCAAATAATATAATTGATCTAGCCATACTCCACTTTTGGACGTACCCACTTTTTCTACATTATTGTCAACTTTTTTGTATACTACTTATACAGATATGTCACAATGGGATTCAAGTACTGATATTTAATATTTAGTATGCTAAAATGCAAAAGTATAAAACTTACAGCAGGGTGGAGAGCAACAATAGCAAAAACGAACACACAAATCAACGCCACAACAATGAAGAATGTGTTTAACCCACAGTCTTGCCCAGATGGTGTGAACCAATGAAAGAGAAATCCAGAAAAGACAAATGTTGCTAGATAACAAACAAGTGAAACAACAAAAAGGGCAATGAACCTGCATGAATAATTGTAATCCATGGATTAGACCTCACAAATAAAAAAAATGCATCAGTAAAAAGGAATTATAGGACAGGTTGAATGATAAACTGACCAAAACTGCTCATCATATCCCACCCACTTGTCATTCCATCCATGAACAAAATCCAACAAAAGCACAACTTGAACAAGAAGAAACATTCCTGCACCAAATGTAGATACTCTCTCTGCAAGCGCAAATATAAACCCCATTAGCTAATTTAACCAATTTCGATTGACATGTATCAAATAAACACATACAGGATACAGCAATGAAGTTATAATTAGAAACTAATAGCCCAAACCAATGGTATCAAGATGGAGAAAAGTGATTACCATAGAAGCTGACAATCTCATTTGGAAGGAAAAACATAAAGATCACCAAAATGAACCAGCAGATAATTTTGATCATCCAACCACCATGGTGCAAACCATCACGAGGATCCTTCTGAGTTTTTACACCAACCATTAAAGTTGCTAGAATAGAGAAGAACAAAAAATTCCCCAGGCTAACACGCAACACTGCATCAGTTTCGAACCATTCTCTATCTGGTGTTTTGTGAAAGTGATTGATCCCTGCATTGAAACACATTATGAAACTTAAAATAATCTATTGATGCGACAAAAGAACGAGTAACAGAGCTGACGGAAAGCTTTGACTTCATCAAACTCCAAATTCTATGATAATAAGATCAATCAATCCTTTCATACAGTAAACATCCAATCCAATCAAAATAGTAGAGCATGAGCACTGGGAACAAAATCATTAATTATAACACTTACAAGGAAGCTTCTCCATAAGAGGAGCAGCAACTTCGCGAAGAATCCAGGAAACAATCAGAGACAGAGCAAAAAGACCACAGTAGGCAATCCTGGCTGACCGCCTGCTTATACCTGACACCACTGTGCGGCAGGCATCACAAGCGCATGCTGCACAGCAAGACGCAAGGCAAGAAGCCGCCCACATCTTCTTTAGCTACCAGTGAAACGAATTACCAATCTACATACAAAACACGATAATCGCAATCAGTACCTTCTCGGTCGTCTATTAATTCAAAATCAAACCCTAGGTGAATTGTTTTATCTCAATCGTTCGAAAGAAAAATAGCAGACAACACCAATCAGAAAAACAATTCTCTAACTGTTCAAAAAATAATTCGAGATTTGAATTGCATGATCATATATGATATTGAATTAAGAATCTCCAGCATCGATGAAAGGATTAACATCACCAGAACCTTATCGACGTAATTTTTTTCATAAAAATTTAACGTAAAAAGATTATATGGAGCGAACCTGGTAGAATAGAGAGCGAAGCAAAGAATAAGATGTTTGTTCGAAGAAAATAGCAAACCCTCTGTAAATTGAAGAAGGGAAGGACCGAAAGAGATTCGATATATAAGACGAATGTAGAGGAATATGTTTTCCCAGTCAAGCACGACTTCTAAGTTTGGTCTTTGCATACTTCGTTAAATTGCAATATGGACATAAAGCTTACGGCCCAATAGAATGCCCATTAAGAGCCCCTTCGTAGCCCATTATCCCTATGAAACGAACAAAGGAGTCTACAACTACAAGTCAATAGATATTGATCTAGCATTTTTCTAAATAAAAGTTGGTAGTAATTTTAAAAATTAGGGCAAACTTCAAAAAAAGTGACATGTGGTTTGGGTCATTTTCAAACCGAGTTTGTGAAATTTTGAATTCCCAAAGGGGGTCCGTGGTAATTCACCGTTAACAAAAAATGACATTTTTGTTAACTCCTTCAAAGTTGCTGACTTGACCAAGGGCAAAATGGAAAATCCCCTTTTGGACACTATAAAAGGCTAAAAAATTCTCAGACAACATGTTTCTTCCTCAAGCTCATCAATGCGTTTTCATTTTCTTCTTCTAACCGTTGCCACCTTCAAAAAAACCGAAACCCATAAATCTCAAAAAAACCGTTTTCTTTACTACTTTGCGATTTGTACGCTCACATTTGCCATTGAAGTGTCATTTTCCAAAAAAAATGTCATCATCAGGCAGCGTTGAAAAACATTGAAGTGAAGGTTCAAAAATTTTCATCATCCGAGACTTGCACTAACTAGTAAAGAAGGTAAACACAATGTACTATGATTTTCCTTTAAAAAATGCATAAATGTGCGCATTTTCTGTCTAGGGTTTGCTGTGATGTATATATTTGAAGAAATAATGATGAAAATGTGATGATTTTAAGACAAATTGTGTATATTTAACAATTTATGTCATTTTTCCAAAAAGTTTGACATGTCTATAGAATGTCAGTGATTTAGGGTTTTTAGGATTTTTCGATTTTTGCTACTGATTGCATATAATCTGAGATAGGGTCTTATTAGTTGTACAAGTTTCGTAGACAAAATGTACTTCTTTTATGATAGTTTTATTGGTCAAAGTTTCTAAATTTATCTTTATTTATCCATAGTGCAACAACAGTTGTCCTTTCACTGATAATCCATCATGGTGGTGACTAGTCTCCTCCTCATCCGTAAGAAAATGAGTATGAGAACATTGAGTACCTAGGTGGTGAAGTGACTACTTATATTCCTGATATGGATGTCAGTGGATTTTTTTATCTGGATCATGTTGCTAAAGGTTTGGGATATGACAGAAGATGTAGAAAATGGTATAAGGTTAGAGGAATGACTAGTTGTTTTGCTTATGAAGAATTAGAACTTGATAAACATTTCAAGAATATGATGTTCTATAATACTTTTGATACTGAATTACACATTTATTTGTAGAAAACATGGCTCCATTACAATTAATTGAACCTAATGCAACTCACATCCCAACTGAAGGTGTAAGAAGTAATGCCTTTCACCATGGTGAATCATCAGCAATAGCAGGTGGTAATACACAAGCAAGTCAAGCTAAGGGTAATAATGTACCAACTGTGAATAAAGTGAGGGAGGAATATGAAGATTGGTTTATAGGATATGAGGATGAGGAGGGATTAGATGGATTTCCAAGATTTAACTATGGTGATGAAGGATGCTCATTAATTCATTCAGAGGATGAAGGTTTTAGTGGAAGGGGTGCTAATGCAATTGACAATGCAAGCAATGATGGAATTTTTAGTGCAAGTAGTGATGATGATCCAGAGTATGAGGATTTTCTATTGTCAGATTCTAGGGATGAAGATGTGTCTGATTCTTTTGAAGCTGAGAATATGGCTAACTTAGGAAATGAAGATGTTGGGGAAAACTTGAATGAAGAAGACATGATTGATTTCATTGAGGAAGCTATTGGTATGGAAACTAAGCTACAAAGTCCCCAAAGATCAGATGAGGATGACCATGTCAGAAGTATTAAGACATTCTATCCAACACACATTTGTGCTAGGTCAATGGCTAATCCTCTTGTTAATTCTGAATATGTAGTAAAGAGATATTTGGATGATTTGAGGGATAAGCCAAAGTGGGATGTTGATGCTATGATAAACAAAGTGAAGAGGGAGGTTGGTGTTGAGATTCATCCTTCAAAGTGCTATAAAGCTAGAGCAACTAAGTTTCTGCAAGGGGAAGTTTCAGCACAATACCACAGATTATAGGATTATGGAGCAACTTTAATGAAAACCAATCTTGGAATTTTGGTGAAACTGAGGATTGAGCTGCAGCTAGTTCATAAAAGTGGGTCAGTACCAAGGGAAGAATTGATCTTTTAATACATGTTTGCTAGGTTTGCACCACTTAAGCAAGGAAATTTTACTAGAATTAGACCACTCATATGCCTAGATGGATGTCATCTGAAGATAAATTTGGGAGGGCAAATGTTGTGTGCATTTGGAAAGGATGGGAATAATAATTTATTTCCCATTACTATGGTATGTGTTGACTTAGAATGTTAGGAATCATAGAAGTGGTTCATTGAGTTACTGTTTGATGACTTTAGTAGACCAAGTGAGACTAGATGGGTGTTTATGTCAGATCAGGAAAAGGTACATTATATACTCAACCTCTTTATACTGTAAATGTTTGTATTGGTGAAAACTTGAAAATTTGTGAATTAACTTGTCAAGACTGAAAATTTGTCAAGTCTGAAAATGTCAAGAAGTTGAGAAATTTGTGAATATATTATAATAGGGAAAACTTGAAATTTTCTAAATAGCTTATAATAGGAAAAAATTGGATATTTGTAAAATTTGTGAAAACTTGATAATTTGTGTATAATAAGGAAAATTGTCTAGTCTTAAAATGTCAAGAAGTTGGGAAATTTGTGAATAGCTTTTACTTGGGAAAACTTGAAAATTTGTGAATAGCTAATAATAGGGCAAACTTGGAAATTTGTAAAATTTGTGAAAGCCTGATAATATGTGTACTGCTTATAATAGGGAAAATTGTCAAGTTTGAAAATTTCAAGAAGTTGAGAAATTTGTGAGTTAACTTGTAAAGTCCTAAAATTTGTGAAAATAAGATTATTTGTGTACTGCTTATAATAGGGAAAACCTAAAAATGTGAAGTATGAATATGTTGAGGGAAAACTTGAAAATTAAAACTTCTTATATTGCTTTCTCTTGAAAATTTGAAATGGTAGCATAGTGTGAAATTATTTTCTCCTGATATTGATGTTATATTAAGTTTTTTGGATTAGCTGAGGCATTAAGAGAGATGGAACCAAAAATGGAGCACAGATTTTATGTGAAGCACAAGTACGAGAATTTCAAAAAATTATATAAGGGTGAAGAGTACAGGGATCATTTATTGGGGGCAACATCTGCTGGATCTAAGAAGTTGTTTTTATCAAGAATGCAATCCCTACAAGCTTTCGATAAGAATGTACATGCATGGTTTACAAGTCACGATCCAAGGACATGAGCTATATGCCACTTTTCACCTGGGACTAAGTGTGTTGATGTGTCGAACAATACATTGAGTCCTTCAACAATTTGATAAGTAAAGATAGAGACATGCCCATATTGTCAATGTTTGAATATATCAGGAAACTACTTACGAGAAGGCATTATATTAAGTTGAAAGCAATGAGAAAATACAAGGATTAAATTTATCCTTGCATCTAGGATAAGTTGGAGAAAATTAAGGCTTGCAGTAGGAACTAGTTCCCTACTCCTATAGTAGATATTCAATATGAAGTTGTGTCTGCAACTAAACAAGTTCATGTTGATAATTCTTAGAGAACTTGTACTTGTTGTATGTGGCAACTAACTGGAATTCCATGTACTCATGTTGTGGCTATTATAAATGCAAACAGGGAAGTGGCAGAGAATTATGTAGATAATTGTTTCTTGAAATCAACCTACCTAGTGTGAGTGGACGACGTTCAACCCGCGCGGTCGCCGCGAGGTGCCGGCCCCGTGAGATGGAGCGTGGGGGTTTTCCCGATTGGAAAAAAAAAGTGGATTTAAGTTTAAAGAAAGGAAATTATTCATGTAATAAGTTTAATAGACTCGAGATTAGAACCTCTAGCCTATGATACTCAGAGTCGCCACTCGGATCAGCTTTTCTGGGAAAATTGGTACAGCTTAGATCCTTTAAGCCTAAGTGATACCATAGTTCAGAGATTCGAGTCCGGGATGAGTTACTTACTTCGTCGTTATTTGATTTAACATTATTTCCATTTGGAAACCACACTTATGATATTTCAATTCAATCTAGATATTTTTGGCTTATGTTTTTTATTATTTAGAGAGCATGCAGAAAGCAGTAAATAAAATGCGAGAAAGTAAACACATAGGAAAGTAAATGCGCCTAATCTACGAGATTAATTACATATTGGGATGGGGGATTTACAAATCATCTAAATACATCTATATCTAATAAATATTACATTTGATAAATGCGATACCCGAAGGAAATTAAACCATAACATACATCTATCCTAAACTACCTGCATCCACAAAGGTTAGCACAGGGGATATTCCATCACACAAATATGTACCAAGTGTACCATGTATGCTCGATTGGAATTTTGGCTAGACCCATGTGATCGAGGCAAAAATAACGGAGATTTTGAAATTCTTATTCCATGAAAATTGTTCATTTTTATTTTCAACCATGTTAGTCATTTTTATTGGTGAAAATGCCGCATGTTATATTGTTGGTCGGTTATCTGGGAACTTGAGTACCCTTCATGTGGGTGACCTAAAACAAAATTTTGAGACATAAATCTAGGCCAAACATGCATAGCATAGCCTTCGTTTGGGTAAAAAACGGTAACATTGTCATCCATATCGTTATCGACTTCTATGTGAAGGGCGATATTGATATGAATGGCCCGAAGCGCTTCCGTTGTTACTCCAAACTTTAATCAACATAATAATACATTAATAAATAATATATAACTCTTAAATAATTACAATTTAGAGGTTTGTTACCCCCAATGATGCATTTCCAAACTCAGAAGGGTCTCAGCGAGTCGTTCCGGGTTTAAACGATTCGAAACAGAGCAAAATGAAACAAAACAGGATTTTGCCAAAGGCAATGTCATTAACAACATGAGGCCATGTCGTTAATGATATTGCAATGTCATTAACAACATTGAAGTTCCAGACCTGCAAAAAACACACAAAAATAGCAGAATGAAAATTCGAAACTTCAAATGATCATAACTTTTGCTATACTTAACCGATTTAGATGATCTTTATCATTACGGAAAGCTCAAGATGTGTAGAATATGTTATGTAAACAAAATACTAAAAAAATTAAAATCATACTGAAATTCCTGGAAAACAGTTTGGTGTGTAAAAAACGAAAATTAAAAGAAAATGAAACTTAAAATATGAAAGCATATAAATGTATGCACAAACTCTAGGAACTTAGAGGCTTAACCCATAGTCATGAATCTACTTTCTTTAAGGTCCATGAAGTCCTCCGGGAAGCTCTCCTCGTTTCTTTTTTTGTTGGATTTGGTTGTTGGTTGGTGATTTACCTAAAATCTTTGGGAGGGATCTATTCCTTGCCAAAGTAGATGTTTCAGAAGGTGTAGAAACCTTCAAGTGAGTGATAGAGATGTTGTAAACTCTCCATTCAAGTCTAAACCTCAAGCATTGCCTAAGTGATCTCTAAACCTCAAGTTTGTTTAAATGATCTCTACACCTCAAGCTTTGCTATAAGGATGAACTAAACCTCAATTTTGCTTAAGAGGTGAATAAATGGACCCTTGTGACCCAAGTTCATACCCTTTTCATGAACTTAATCTAACTAACGTGAAATCTCAAGTGTTGGTGATCAAAGTTTGGTGTTTTTCTCAAGAACACTTAAGAACACATGAAGAAATGTTCCCTTAATGCTCTCCAGATCTTTTTCACTCTTTCTTTACAATGTTTGTGATAGAAATTCAATCCCCCCTATCTGAAACACTCAGCCCTCTCTTTATGGAGTTCTCTGCAATCCAAAGTCAACTCCTTTTTAGCCTTAGGCCATGCTTTTAGCCTTAGGCCGTGCTTTAGCCTTTGCTTTTCAACTTTTTACAAGTTCCCATGTGAAGATTTAATGTAAAAGGTCTTAGGTAAGGTGTGGGGAGTGGTTTTGCAGTGATTATGTTCAAGCATGTGGGCAAAAGTCACCTTTTTGGCTAAAAATTGCAGAAAATGCAATTTTAGTTCTGCTAAAAAATTGATGTGATTACGACATTGCGATTTTGTTAATGACATTGCTTCTTTGCCTTGGGCTTTTTTTGTTGAAATTGCCTAGAAAAGGGTTAAGGCTCAAAGAAACAAAGCAAGCTTCCTCTGGATGAATTCAAGACCCTGTAAAAAGTGAAAAACTAGCAAGGGAAAAATAAATTACAGCTTTATCATCGAACTCGCGAGTTTGGATTGAAATCCCATGCTCACAGGCTACCCCTCATGGGATCATTGCTGATATGAGATCAGTATGGTCCCACGATTGAAAGAGCACTAGGGTTTAGAGATGATACCTGACCGGTCGCGGTTGGCACTACTTGGGGTGGAAATTTCATGATGACCGGAAGCTTTTACCCTAGTGTGACATTGCCGGGGATTGGTCTCTCCATGCCCCTTGTGGATTGCCCATTCGGTAATGATTACCCCTTGAAGGTTGACCTTTGGTTGCTACAGTTGGAACCATTAGGGAAAGAACGTTAGCCGTACGCTTCCATTCTTTTGGTTGAGAATCCCCATGTACAGACTGTAGAAAGTCCATTAACAATGTGGCTCGTAAAAAATCCACTAACTGTGAAAAGTTGGGAAAAGATATGAACTGTAGAAAGTTCGTTAATTGTAAAAAGTCACAAAAGATACGAATTGTAGAAAGTTCATTGACTATAAAAAGTTTGAAAGAGGATGAAGATTGTAGAAAGTCTGTTGACTGTAAAAAGTCTGAAAGAAGATGCGAACTGTAAAAGTCCGTTGATAGTAAAAAAGTCTGAAAAGGAATGCGGACTGTAAAAAGTCAGTTGACTGAAAAAAGTTTGAGAAGAGATGTAGACTATAGAAAGTCCATTGAATGTAAAAAGTTAAAAAAAGATTTAGACTGTAGAAAGTCTATTGACAATAAAAAGTCTAAAAAGAAATGCAGACTGAAGAAAGTTCATTGACTGTAAAAAAGTCTGAAAAGAGATATGGACTGTAGAAAGTTCAGGAAGGTATGCGGATTGTATAAAGTCTGCGATGAATGCCCCTTGTGAGCTGACCTCTGGTTGATTGTTACCGTCAAAACCGCTTGGGAAAGGATAAGAGTCATATACTTCATGCCTTTGAAAATACATCGACTGTGGCAAGTCTTTGTCGAAATCCATTACGGGATGGTTGAATTTTGCGGTCTGAATTGTATGCCCCTTGTGAGTTGACCGTGGGTTGACTGTGGCCCTTGGAACTGCTGGGGAAAAGATGAAAGCCTTGTGCTCCATGCCTTTGATGATACGTCGACTGTAATAAGTCTTTGTCAAAATCCTCTGTGGGATGGTTGATTGTTGTGGTTTGAATTGTATGCCCCTTGTGAGTTGACCGTGGGTTGACTGTGACCCTTAGAACTGCTAGGGAAAGGATGAAAGCCATGTGCTCCATGCCTTTTATGATATGTCGACTGTAATAAGTCTTTGTTGAAATTCGCTATGGGATGGTCGACCATTGCGATCTGAATTATATGCTCCTTGTGAGTTGACCGTGGGTTAACTGTAAATCTCGGAACTGCTGGGGAAAGGATGCAAGCCGTGTACTCCATGCCTTTGATGATACATTGATTGTTGTGAGTCTAACATAGATGCCCCTTGTGAGTTGAAGGGGTACCTGCAAGAATGAGAAAATTTATTAGAAGATACTTGTGACATATGTTTTAATTCCTTGATTGAGATTGTTGAAAGCAAAAATTTTTGCCCCTTCAATCAAGAATTAAAACATGAGGGTTCTGAGAAATTTTTCTTCAGGCTCATGATAAACGTGGAAATTTGAGTTTGAGGTTTTCGGGGATGTCCCGATGGCTGCTCCGTTGTTTTGGGAGGCTTTTGTGATGTTGTAATGCTGCTTGAAAGAGGCCTAGGTAGGCTTGAATTTGATGAAAGCTAAATTAATTGAGTTTGGCCATTGTCATTCTCAATTTTGATGATGTACTGCTCCAACATCTTCTTGATACTTATAGTTTCCTCATGTGAAGGTAGAGTGTTTTTCTTGTTGGAATGGCATTGCCTTGGTTTAACATCGCCTTGATCTGTAAGTGAGATGATGCGTATGCATGTATGAATGACTTTATGCATGATCAACATTTATCATATGATGTATGTTTATCTGTTTCAGGTAGCCTGGCCGATAGTAGAAGCTTCATTGCATGAGGAGCCTTTCGGAGGTTTCCGAGTCGATACCCTCCCATGCTAATGCATTAGTGCCCCTAGAATTTACCTCGTTGGCTATTCTATGGTTACCTTACTATTAATGGTCAAGTTTAGTAGATATGACTTCTTTGGAGTGATGATGGGTTCGAGTCGAAGTTCAATTTTATGGATGAATAAGAGCCGAGTTCAAAGCTTGAATTTGGTTTGAAGAGGATCTGGATGAGTCATTGACTTTTTAACTCTCGTTTCCTTCTTTGGTATGGCTTCATTGATGTTAATGTTGATCCTGAACCTTCTTGGTGATGTTCACTTTAAAGGTGATAGTGAGAGCTTGGAAGCTTTTTGCTGTAACAATCCTCTCTGCGAGGGAAATTAGATTATACATGTCCTAAGTCCTGGAGGAGATAGATGATACCTTTTGCCATTCCGAGGAGGAGATGATGGATTTGACATTTCTTTGGTTCTAATTTTTGCATAGATCGCCTTTACGGGTTTTCAATCTATCGAAACTTGTCTTAATTTTTTCTTGGACTGTCCTTTCAGGTTTTCAATCCAGCAGACTCAACTTTTCTTCTTTTTTTTCTTTTCTTTTTATTATTTTTTTATTTTTATTGAACCATGATGTGATGGGATGCTTACTTACGATATTCTACCGTTGACATGCAAACAATCAAGATAAACATATGCATAAAGATTCGGCAAAAATGACAATTCATTTATGAACTTAATAGGGGTATGAATATTTCAAATGATTTGACTCTTGCCATTGACTAGCCCTTTCAAGTTTTCTAATCAATGAGCTTGCTTTTCTCTCGATGTCCTAAGTTTTGTCTGAGCCGCTCTTTTCGGGTTTTCAACTCAACGGACTATTCTTTTTCTATTTTGAAAAGATACCCTAATTTTGCTCGACTATCAGAGTGCTAATTGACAGGCTAATTACTTTTGTTTTGTACTACTTTTCACATTACTTATTTGTTTCACCCAGACATGATAGCATTTGAGCCTGTCTTGGTTGATTCATATCCATGACTTTAACAGCTCTTTCGTTCGATATTTTATGATTATTTTATTGGCTTTTACTACCGCTCTGTTGGCTTGAGGTATACACGGTGATGAGTGATGATGCTCGATATTCTCCTTTTCAATTGTTCTTTCTATTAATGATTCCTTGATAGTCATATAGAGAATGAATGATTTTTCGAAGATGGAAGGCTTCAAAATCTATATCAGATATAGCTTGATTCCATCGAACGCAAACATGCATCATCTATTGGTACTCCTTTAATAGTATGATGATTGGCCCACCAATGGTGATGAGTTGCGCGATGAAGTTGTTGACACATTGAAATGCTTGACTTCTTCTTTGTGTCTTCGGCGTTGATGTTATGTTAGCCAATCGTATTAGGTGTTTAACTACTTTGGGGGAACTTAGCTTCAATTTGCTTTGTTACCTTGACTTTTTAAGCCCACTTTTTTCTCAATCGTTCCATCTTTTGTTTGACTAACTTAATGGTCAGTGGAGATTTTGTGTCTGACTATCTTTCTGTCGACCTCTAGCATGTCTTCATAAGATCAGGAAAACGCTATCACGTGTTGTCTAAGTACCTATGTTATCTCTCATTTTTCATCAAGAGTCAAATCATTTGAATTTATTATAGGGGATTCATTTATACCCAAATTAATTTCATGCGATGATGTGTCATGTATGCTAAAAACTTTATGTTCATGTTCATAAGAATGTGTGATGTCATCCGAAAGGATATCAAATAAGCAAACAAAGTTCGACGCATTCAAAGATTCAAAAGCCTCATTGGCAGAGTTTGTTAACATAAAAGAGTTTAAAATACTAACTATTACATTATTAGCATCCTCACCCTCCACATGCGGAGGGTCTTCTTTCCTAATTGTCACCTATCCGCATTAGTGCTCATTGGTTGGTTCTCCCACAGGTGTGTCTAGGGATTCCATCCACTCAAGCTTTGCAGCTTTCTCGAAAACCTCATTGTAAGAAGTGAAAGTGTCGGTCCTGAGCCTCTGTCGGTAGATTGGCAGTGCCATGACTAATAACTTTACAATCATCTCAGACAGACTAAGCTTATTCTTAAGTAGCACCTGGGTGGCCATCCACCTGTAGTAGTAGGGTTTGAATAATTCATTGGGTCTTTGCTTGAAAACCTTAAGATGTTGTATGGTGGTCTTTATTTCAAAATTGAAGCCATACTGCTCTATTAGGGCCTCTGAGAGGTGCTTCCAGTCATGAGCTAATTCCAAAGGCAAGTTGTTATACCATTCATTGACCAACCCTCCTAGTGTAACAATAAAGAGCTTAGCCGGCATCTTATCCCTGATCCTCATAGCTCTCATCACAGTTTGGTAGTTGATTAAATGTGATCGGGGATCTCCTTCTCCCTTATACTTCTCTTATCTCAGCATTACAAAGTTTTTAGAAGCCATTCATCATCATGTGCTACCGGAGGGATATGGTAGTAGTTTGGCAAGAAGTTCTAGAATTGGCTAGCGTGAATAGCAAAAAAACTGTTGCCATAGTTCTGCTACTTTGGGAGGTAGATACTAGGGGACTATCCCATTAGTCCTTTGCTGAAAATTGAGCTGAGGAGAAGCGAACGATGTGGTTCTTCGGTTAAACTACCCCTGGGGGACTGTGGTGCCCCTAGGAGTGACCATAAAGTTGGGAGTAGACGGTGCCTGGATCATGATCGGATATTGAGGTGGTTGAACCATGAAGTTCAAGCTTGTGCTAAAGGAGGATGGGGCACCCTGATTCTGAGGGATCGCTGGTTGTGAGACAAAGCTCTGATGAGGTGGAACGAAACTACATGAAGGTCTGGCTTTTCTTGCAAATGAAGTTGAGTGATGCCAACCTGATGGAACGGACCTGAACCGACCAACTATTGACCAACTTGCCCTTGATTAAATTGATTCCGAGGCTAAGCAACCCGGAAGGCATTAGCTTACCTTAACCTTGAATAATCAACACCCCTAGAAGCTTGACCTATCTGAAATTGATCGAAAAGTCCCAGACCTTGACTAAATTGATTCGGTTTTTGGGATAGCATTGACCCGTTTGGTCTTGGTGGTATTGGGGTTGCAAGGTTCGTGTGCTAAATTGGGAAGCAGTGGCAGGATTTCCAACTAGGCAACCTGATGATAGGTGAGTATTAGGAGTAGAGTCTGGCCCCAAGGCCTTAGGATAGCTAGTAGCAATTGGATCCTAGAGATTCCTGTTTATCTCAAAATTTGAGAGTCCATCAAAAGTACAGTTCTTTGGCCGATGTGGACAAAGGTGGAACTGTAGTGCTTGAGTAAATTGATCACTATAGAGAATGGCGCTTAGAGCATTGGCCAATTGTAAGCCAGTGTTCAACGAGATTTGTTAGACAATTAGCACCTCATGTGAAATTTGCTTGTTTATCCCGTAACTACCTTGAGGATCCGTTATCCCGAAACTCTGACCTGAACCAAAGATTGATCTCAGATTCGAACCAAAATCTGAACTTAAACCCTGACCCGAATATGAGGAATACCCTTTGATGGAAAGTTCTCCAGGCAAGCCATGATGGGGGAAAATCCAGACGAGGCAGGAAGTTAGCCTCTTCCAAGCCTTAACTGAAGCAAACATAATCAAATAGCTTCGTCAGATATGAAATGCATGTTTGACATACTTGATGTTGATGTGCAAAATGCATATGACATGGCTGCATCACAAAGGATTCATATTTCATAATGCGATAAAATTCATGTTTGTCAATCCATATGAAACAAACAGGGTTAGTTATTAGTAATAAGACTTGACTCAAATGATAATAAGACCCAACCTGTGTGGTGAGGGCTTGAGGTTACGGTGACATCTATATTATGTAGAGGGTTATGTTTGTCAACCCAGTTAGAACAAACTGGTCGATTGCCATAATACTCGTGTGGTAGTAGGCTTGTGGTTGAAGTGTGACTCGTGTTTTGCCAATCCATTTGGAAGAAAAAAATAGGTTGACTTGCATAATACTCGTGTGGTAATAGGTTTAACTTTAAAGTGCGACTTATTCTTGTCAATCCATTTGGAACAAACAGGCTAATTGCCGTAATACCCGTAGTAGGCTGGTGGTTGAGGTGTAACTCGTGTTTTGCTAATCCATTTGGAACAAAACAGGTTGACTTTCGTAATACCCGTGTGGTAATAAGCTTGATTTTAAAATGTGACTTATGTTTGCCAATCCATTTGGAACAAACAGGTTGATTACCATAATACCAGTGTAGTAAAAGGCTGGTGATTGAGGTGTAACTCGTGTTTTGCCAGTCCATTTGGAACAAAACAGGTTGACTTCCATAATACCCGTGTGGTAAAAGGCTTGATTTTAAAGTGTGATTTATGTTTGTTGTTCGCCACTTTTCTATTGATAGGTTTAATAGTTTGTTCTCAAGATTCGGCTATATATCAATGGTGCCAAAAACTTGTTCATGAAAAATATAGGTGTTGTCAGTACCTCTTATCAAATAGAAAAATGATGATAACTGCAAGTATACAGTTGCGATGTAGTTTTAAAAGATATCTATCCCACAGGGAAAGGTTAGTTCTAAAGATCAGTAAGGAAGATAAAATAAGGAAAATAAAATATAATAAGGTAAAGTTTTAGGAAAGAAGGGTTATAATGAAAAATGAGTAAATATAATTATGAAAGATTAGAGAATCTAAATATATAGATTTTCCCTATGAAATAAGGATAGCAGAGAAAGAATGAGAGTTCAACAAAGTTGTTACGATTTACTAAACTAATCTAACAGACTCGATTCTAAATACTCAGATGTTCAATTATTCACCGCAGAGCAACACATGAAATGAATTTTCTAGATCTAGCGCAAATGAATTAAGACTATCATATAAACCTAAACAACATCAATATTATGCATAGTACAGGTCGCTCTCACATAGCCACATTTAGCAAGTTACCATTCCAAAAATGTTGGCTCACTAAACAGTGTTATATCACAGATCCAGTGATTGTACATGATATTGTTAACCCCGAAATTACTCTTAAAATTAACTCCAACGCATATAACTTGATTAACATGAAAGACTTAACACGAAATACGCATTATGACATATAGACATATCATAAACTTCGAAATAGAAAGTATAAGTAGAAAGCAAAGAAAAGTTGTAAGGTATTTAAGTGAAAGCTAAAGTTGATCAAACCGTATCCACTCTTTAATTGGGAGTCGTCAATTCACGCAATTCCTGCGTCTGCTTTGAATTTGGTCTCGGCCCATACAAAACCTCCGCTAGGATGCTATTCTTTACGAATATTGAACAAACGAATATTGAAGAACGAAAACTTTTATTGATAAGTGATTTGCAAGTACACTTTTATAACAATCGCTCGAGAATATAGAGAAATCTAGTGATCGAAACAAGGATTCGAATCACTTAAACATTTTCTCGCTAACACTTATGAACGTAGCAAACTCTTTATCTACATACACTATATGTAACCCTATAGTTGCACTCTAATGCTCTCCTCTCTGGTGGTGCACTATGACCCATGAAATTGTAAGGTTTGGAGCCCTATTTATATAGTTCGAAGGGTTGCGTCTATCCAAATGAAGGGTTGTGTCCATTGGTGAATGATTGCATCTCTTTATTATGATTGGTTGAGAAGCTTTGATTTAATCCATAATGGATAGGCACCTTTTCATGATTGGTTGACTTATGATAAGTGTCTTTTCATTGGTAGTTGATGGCGTTTGATCATGGTTATCTGGCGGTTGGTATTTAAGAAGATAATACCAAAAAATCGTCCAAGTCACGATCGCAATATACATGTCACGATCGTGAATCTTTGATTGGCAGACTTCTAATCTGAAGAAGAA
>CATIWQ010422199.1:0-10681 GCA_949673415.1 Euphorbia schlechtendalii | reverse complement strand
CTAAACATGTATTAAGCCAAGTTAAGAATTAAACCTAAAAACATTACATACATAATTTTTGTGAAAGTTTGCATCATAATATAAATTTAATTAAGATTTACCTTTCCAATAATAAAAGCCGAAGTTGGAAAAAAATATTTTATATCCCTTTCAGCTGTAGGTTTATGATAGTTGTCCTTGCTCTCAAGACTGGTCCAAGCACAAGCACATTAAGAATGACTTGCATATCAAATTTACCAGATAACAAATTTACTACACCACAAACCATGAAAAGGTGATTTTGCTTTCTTTACTATTATGAATTTCTTTTGACCACGCTAGGAAAAAAAAAATTATATTCTCCTTCATTAATGCATCAAACTTTTTTAATACTATAATTAAAAATATCCCATGACATCCATGAGGGCATAATTATTAATTGATAATATATAAAGAAAATATATATAAAAAAATCACATGAATTTAGGGAATTGAGTGCATGAACATCTGCCCCATTTGACCATATTTTAAACAACCTTACCCACTTGCACTTGATGATGCTTCATATGCACATACTAAATAGAATACCTTTCTATTTTTTGTTGCCTAATTGTAGTTATTTAATTACTAGTCACTCTGATTAGGTGGCAATCATAAATAATTAATATTTAATGTCATAGACACATCAACTTGGACAATTGTATATTAAGTAGTTTTTTTTAATTGTTGTATTACTTTAAATGCATGCATGTATATAGCAAGATCTCATTCTTGGACTATTTCCTCATACATTGATCTTGCATAAGAAATTCCTTTCCTTTTCTTTTGCAATCATTTTACAAATCATAGGTTTCATTGATGGAATAGTTCAATTCTCTTTCTTTACTAAATAATTGGAATACATTATACATGGATTCATGTATTATTCAAATAAAAAGTATAAATTGATGAAAAAAATAGTAATAATGTAAAACTATAATTTAACCTTATCGAAAATGGCATAATTCTTTCTCGTTGAATCCAGCTGAATGATATTTAACAGAACCTTGAATTATAGAATAGTAAACTAATTAGGGGAATAAAATTAATTAGGTACCAAGTAAATTTTTAATTAACTTGTTAGTAAGTGATTAGTTTAAGTAAACTAACTCAGCTTGTTGGACGACTCTTAATTGAAGAAATGACTTAGTATGCATTTAGTTGTTTTGCTGAGTTAATATGAAATGCAAAATAACCCAACATCGTAATTTATTAAGAGATAACTCAGCATAACTTTATTTAACCTACATGACACCGTTGGTCTTTAACGTTTTCAGTCACTAGAATATTCTAATTTTATGCGTTTCGGGTTTTAAAAAGGATTTAGCGCTGAAAACAAAAGGAGTAATTTTGCGGTTCAAGCCTTCAAAGTTAAAAGGTGTCGGTACGGATGTTGGCGTGTTCTCACTAAAGTCCAAGGAGATTATCTGATTATCGCGTATTTTAGAATTGCAGCGCCAAACTGCAACGTCAGGATTTCAAACCTATCAAAGATCACCACATTGCATCTCGCGCTCTCTTTATCTGACAAAATCAACCTTGAGGATCAAGACTTGGCAGGCAATTAATCTCGTACTACAATGTTAAAATCTTTTACCTCTTAACGGATTCAAGCATGTCTCAAAACATAAAGAAATTTGAAGACCCAAAGAGAAGAGAAATTGAAAATCAAGTCCAGACGATAAGTTACAACAACTACTTAAGGATCTTTGTCTATAAATAGAGATTGAAGACTGCAATTACAATTTGGTGAATCACCTGAATTTCTGAAGAGCTTAAACATCTGTTCATTTCATCTCAGCATTTGAAATTCCTCAAACAATTCAGAAGCAAACATTCAATTCTTATCTGTTTGTATTCAAAAGAGGAAATAGACTTAGAGATAGTTAAGTTCTTAATTTGTAAAATAACCAACACTTTGTAAGTTGTGTTTCCATTCTTTCATCTTTAAGTTCATCTTGAGTGATAACAGATTTAAGAAGATTACTCAAATTTATTCGAGGGATAGTTAGTTGGAAAGTACTTGTTGTTAATCTACCAGTTGTCAAATGTTTCTCTATCTGGCTAAAAAAGATAACACTAGTGGATTAAAGCTCAGGGAAGGTACCAGGGGACTGAAGGTATGCTGTGTCTGAACCAATATAAATATTGGATGTTATATTTTTTAACTCAACATTCCATTTTAAGTTAGCACGATATCACTCAGCAGCATAATATCTGCTCTCTTGTTTTAACTGAGTTTCTTTTCTTTCTGTGCTGAGTAAGTTTTGCTCAGCATCAGCTTGCCAAAATTGAGACCAGCTTGAACTGTTCAGTTCTGTGTTTTACTTGCACATTAACTATCATCGTCTCGCATCATTCATTAATCAATCTTGCAATTTCATCTAAGGTTAAATTAAGTTTTTAAGTAACCAAGTTCTAAATAAGTAAAAGTCATTCGTCTCTCTCTGATCGATTATACTAAGTCAACAGGTTGAACACTTCTAAACCTAGAAGTTGAATTTTCAAATATTTGTGGATCTTGTTGCTAATTACAATATAATCCCTTTGTTAAATGGACATATATCGTACACATTTCAATTCGAATCCAAGGAATTTAGGTTACTTTTTGGATGATGCAATACAGGAATTCGAGAATTGCGTATAGGAAAATTTGGAGATATACTATATATTAGAGTAATTTGAAATGTTGGATTGAATTACTTTTCTATATCATAGAAAATATAGAGAATTAATGGTTCATGTTTGTTATCTTGTAAAGCAAAAATTAGGATATTTTAATTTGAAAGGTTTTCATAATTTTAAAATTAAAAGGTGGGTTATAATAATTCCAAGAAAAAAAATAATATGATAGGAACAACTCCCAAAAAAATTATTTTTTTATATATGCAAAGAAATAAAGCAGAAAAAAAGAATGTGGGGGATATTGGGGGAGGATAGGTCCCAATATTGCCTGGTCTTTGTTTCAATATCTATCACAAACATTTCTTACAAGGAAATGCCCCACTCCCCACTTCATTTGTTGGATTCAAATTTTAGTCATTATTGCTTTCAAATTCAATGCTCAAATTTTAATATAATGATTAATTTTTCACTCATTTATTTTTGTTGAAGAAGATTTTTCAACACAAAACTCCTCTTGTTTCACATTCAACTACATATGCATGTTAAAGACTAAAAGTTGAATTAAATATAAAAGTAAATGAAATGAAAACTTTGATGACAATTAAAGCCCAACGGTCCATTTGAGGTCCATGGGCCCAAGATGGCTGGACCTTCAGCAGTTATTATCATTACAAACTTCGGTTATAGTAGTTGGAACTGTTCGTCGGGCGGGCTGGGCTTGGTGGGTTTTTTACAAATAACTCAAGCCCGGTCCAAGCCCATATTTTAGAACTTCGGGTTCAGGCCGGGCTTGGGTCGGGCTAACAAGGTCATTCCCAAACCCGGCCCAAGCCCATGAATATATTTTTTTTATAATATTTTTTATTAAATTAGTAGAAAAAATATAAAAAAAGTCAAAATATGTTAAAATTTTAAATATAATTACATTGTTTACTTAAAATCTTTAACATTTTGTAGCATGTATTGCAATCAAGTATAAAAATTTAATAGGATAAAATATAAAATCTTAAAATAATTATAAATTTAATGTATAAATATATACTAAATAAATAAAATTATTCGTCGGGCCGGGCTCGGGCCAAGCTCGGGTATTTATATAAAAATCAAGCCCGGCCCATAAATCTTCGAACTTTGACGGGTTCGGGCTCGGGCCGGGTTTTTTTAAAAAATGAATGTCCAAGCCCGGCCCATTGAAGCGGGATTGGACCGCAAACAGGTCTAGTTGGAACACACTCTAGATAATCAAGATCAAAGGTACACAATATAAAGACATGTGGTGCAAGCGGTTATTCTATAAGATGTAAATAGGGGAAATTACACAAAGAGTCGAGTTTTTAATACTATCTCCCTCATGTAGGATATGTGTCCCAAAATGCTATCAAATGATAGTATTTTTTATTATTTTAATTTATTTTGGGACATAAGTCTTACATGTGAAAGATGAGTATTAAATGTTCGTCAAATGGTCTCATACACTTAAAGCGAGCACATAAACACAACTAAATTTATCGTCAAAGGGTCTCAACATTGGTAGTAAGACTAGGAATGTCTTATACACATATCCAATTTATAAATTACTCCCTCCCTTTTAAAATAATTGTCATTTTAAAGTTGTTTCCCAATGCCAATGTCACATTAATTAGGATGATAAAAATACTTATTTACCCTTATGACTTTTGTTCATTTGAAAATTAATTGGATACTTTATTTTTTTTGTCATTTTCAATGTGCATTAAATAAGAGTAAAATGCAAAATGTGTATTGAAATCTTAAAATAACACTTATTTAAAAAAATTTCAAAGACCCTAAAAAGATAATTATTAAAAAACGGAGGTAGTATTTAATAGCAAGGGATGTGCTACTTAGCTCGTTGTTTATTTATAAACTACAACGAGTGGCTAAAAAAGAGTGAGAACAACAAAAGAACTAAGTACTATTCTTTTTATTACACAAATTATCACAAGAATAATACATTAAAGCCAAAGCACATTGTTATAAACATGTACCATAACATATTTAATAGATGATTATTATTATTATTATTATTATTATTATTATTATTATTATTATTATTATTATTATTAAGTTAACATAATAAGAGAAACTAACGACTGATCTGGGATTTCTTTCATGAATCCAAAAGTCACTATCGTGAGATGAGCTTTTGCAAGAAATCAATCCTGAAATGGTCTTAAGTGGTGAGAATCGAAGGAAGATAATCCGATTTGTTTCCCAAAACCTGAGCATTAGTATCGGGAAAACACGTAAAACCAGGCAATGCTTCAATCAAGCCATTGTTATCGACTTGAATAGGATACCTCAACAAGTGACCAATCAAATCTTGATCAAAAGCATCACTTGCATAGCTTTCCCATAAATCCTCAGCAATTTGATTAACTCTTTGCATACATTGAGCAGATTCAGGGTGTTGAAAAATGGGTTCAAGGCATCCAAGGTGTTCATACCATAATGCCATTCTAAAACCATAAATTTGGCCTCTTGCAACGAATGCTTCATCCGTTGCTAAATAATGTGGCTGAAATCCACCCATGGCTATCTCTGTGTCTCTCCCTCCATCCATTGATCTTTGGTTTATGTTTGCTGATCCTATTATTATGTACTCATCATCAACTGCAACAAACAATCAATTTTTATTACGACCTATAATTTTGTCTACACCATAATCTCATAAAAAAAATTGAATTTTATAAGCTATTATCTCACTATATGTAAAAATTTATCTATCAAAAGTTGAAATTGGTTACATCCGGGGCCTAAATTACTAAAGGCACATTTAATGTTCTATCCGCGATCCCAAAACTATTTTCTGTCTGTTTTCCTAAAAAAATATACTCTCAAGTAGTTACAGGTCAAAAGTAGAGGATAACAAATTGAGACTCACATTAAAGTTATATAAACGAATAAATTTTAAGCTTACCAATCATCATCTTGGAATGAACATAAATCATGAACCGTCTTGATTGCTGAGCTCTAGCATAGTCAGAATCAGCCTCGGGAGTCTCAACAAGCACGTATTCACCAAACTTCTTAGTCTCTCTATTTCCAAGGCAAAAAAATGACAAATACTCTTTAGGGTCAGCCTTAATTCCATTCCTCTCAAGTGCTTCAACAATGTCACTATACATCATCTCCATTGTCCTTCTTTGCCAATCCAAAATCGCTTGAACCGAGCCGCTTTCGGGTATCCCTTCGGGCCACATAGGTATCACGACATACACACTAAACCTTTCCTTTGCATCGATTTTGCTCACTATCTTCAAAGATAGCTCCTTTGGGATTAAATGCAATGCATTTATATCTTCCACTTTAATGTCTTTCGGTTTCCACCCGAACGAACTTCCGAGAAAATATTGGTTTTCGATGTAAATGAAGTTCTTGGCTCGTCGAATCGCGTTTATATACGCGTCTTGTATGCTTCTGTCGATCACGTTGTCTTTTCCACTTACTAGTCCAAGCGCCGCCGCGTCCTCGGGTTTTTCGGGAAATCCTGAAACCGCTCCTCCGTCAATGGAGCGGAAAAGCTGTACGTTCCATACTTCGGGATCCGTTGCTTGTAAGACAGGCAACGGCCTAACGGTAGCTTCTTCGAGCTTGGATTGCTGGATTAGGAACTTGTCCCCGACTTGTTTTATCCATCGTTGCTCGAAGTTGTAGAGTACATCCCAAGCAACCGGCCCTTCTAGCTTGCAATGTATGTCGTGCCAGGGCTCCCTCGGCCCGCCTTTTTTTATCGAGGCGCCCTGGAAATTTGGTTGGTGGAAGTCATCACGGTGGATGGTTTCTAGTGTCTTGAATAGCGGATGATCTTGTGTGTCGTATCTCCCGTCACAAAGATCGATCCCGCCTATAAAGCTCACAATCCGCCTTTTCGTTGACGTGGCGGCGTTTTCAGGCATGTCAAAATCGACGATGACCGATTTTTGATGGTGAGTGAACATAGTCGAGATCTCGAACCCTTGTACTATGCTCCGTCCATCGTCGGGATTTCGTGGGCATAAAACGCAATGCACATTCGTGTTCTTGAAATATTGTTCGGTCTCTTGATCGTGCGTTGCCATGAGTCCATCTTTCTTGAATTCCTCGACCGACGTTCGGTCATCCCAAACTAACATCAAAACCGCCACGCCTTCATCCGCTTTCCTCTTGAGCAACTCCCCAAGCTTAAGCTCCCCGCTCTGTTTTGGCCTATACGGGTCCCGCACCAACGTTATCTCGGTGTAAATTGACCAACCCGTGATGTAAACGAGGTGTCGCGCATTGGCAATAGCATCGAAAATGTCCTCCCAGCATCTTTGAGCATCATATGTTTTGCCATGTGGCAAAAGTATTTTCGGGATGAAATTGTCTGGGACATGAGCGTCTTGGTAGAGTGTAACCCTACAACCTTGCCTTTGATTAAAAAACGTGTACGGTACTCCGTTGTAGTTCGGTCCTTTGATTCCCTTTGACCAACTAGAGTCTTGAGCAACACTAACAAAATGCAACTTGACATGAATTTTCGAGCCGATAGGGTTGCGGGATTCGTCGAGTATCTCTAGCCATCGGTCGATGATGTACCCTTTGATGACTTCTTCGACGGGTAAATAGGCCCGGCCGATGAGCGATGCCCCAACAATTTGGTCATCCTTGATGGTGAAAACGACATTTGAGATGGTATGGGCAGAGTAAATGTGGAATGATTCGAACCATTGCGGGTTTTCGGGTTGGTTTTCAACCATTTTAGTCCTTCCAACCCTTGCTTTGTCTAGATCAACTGTTGCATAGAGTTTAGAGCCAACAATCTGCACAATAAAATAAGTATTAGAAGAAGAGAATTAGTTTAATTATGAATTAATCACTTTTGGTATAAACGACAAGTGTTCATTGAGAGACAATTGTTTTTCGAGACTTAATTACAGTTAAGTATTCGAACAATCTAGAAAAAAGTTTATACCTCAGGCCTGCAAAGCACCATTTTCTTCAATTTGGTAAATAATCTTTTGCCAAAATTCTGAGTTCCACCACTCTGAAAACATATAATTTTTCAGAAGATTATGAAACCATAGTTTACTAGCTAGTTTAGTACACTAAACTAATTTTGAAATCAAATAATAAGATTTCATTTGCATGTGCAATCTATGTAGCAAGGAAACGAAAACGAATATGTGGAAATATCGATAACAACAAGAATTACACGTTAGGTAAAGTCGTTTATATGAATTTTGTGACGTCATATATGTGGTGCTACATGTTCATTAACATTCAACAATCCTAAATTTTTTCCTCCATGCAATATTAAGTTTACCTTTTCCTCTTGTCTTTGTATTTATACTATTCATCACACTTCCTAACTAAAAATATTACTTTTAAAGTATAGGCTAGGAAATTGTGGAAAAATCATAAGAATGTAAACAATGAGTTATTTTTATGAATATAAAAAGTTTAAATTAGATATTCTATAATAAAATAAAAGAACATTACGATAATTAAAAGACACACTGAAATGTTGCAAATTATTTATTGAAATATCATACAACAAATTTTAGTTCATGAGTGGTAATAAAAATCAAAAATTAATTTTCCAAAAACAATTTTATAATCATAAAAAATTAAGATTTAATTTTTGTTTTAAAGGAACAACCTAACAACATTTCTTAACCAGTTTTGTGATTTCGTGTTTTCCAACGGAAACTAAATATAATTTGCTAATTTCTAGTTATTGTGTAAACAAAGAAGCTAGAACTTTAATAAACAATTTACTTACTTTACTGAAGCAATTGAATCCACAACCATTTTGTAACGAATCAGCCTCAAAAATTGTGACAGACAATGTGCCATGAAGCAGACGTTGCATTCTTTTTTCGCCCTCTAAAATCGCCTGATGAATAAATATCAATAAAATATATTATAACACTAAAAAAAATTGAAAACAACACTATTTACAATGTTAGATTAATTAATTAATTGAAAATAAAATCATATTCAAAACAAAATATACTTGAAGAAGGTAATGGTGCAGAAAATTGAATTGCAGATTTAACTGTTAAGAGATTATATAGAGAAGAAGAAGATGAGAATGTGAAGTTGTGAATAAGAAGGAAGAGATTGATTCATCATTTGATTTTAATTTAGAATCATTTTTTGCCTTTACTTAAAATTCATACTATCCTACTTTTTTCTGCCAAGATATTCCATTTTTGTCTTCATTTACAATATATATATAGGCCCATTTGGCTTGCTACGTATATAACTAACCCAATTGTGAGCCTGAAAATAAATGGGTATGTATATAATATAAGTAGTTGTTCCACCGGACTTAATTATTTAAAAAAATAAATTAGAGGTAAAAAGGGTTGTAAATACATGTTTTGACTAATATATATAATTGATTGTATTGATGTCCATTATCCCTCTATTTATGCATATTTATATGTGTAACTTTTGTCTCTACAAGTACTTAACATTTATTTATAAATATAGTTTTATTGTACACAATTCATAAGAATTATAATAATAAAACCCATATTTTCTCTTTATATTTCTTCACAACTTTTACATGTATTTATCTAATATATATTCTTGTTGATCGATATTATTTATAACAAAAAACAATATTATCAATATCATAAGTGTAAGATATGTGCTTCTTCCCTTTTATATAAATACATTTTTGCTTAGTATTTTGTTAAAAATTTTCAGTTTAAACACGCTACATTGTGATTCTTCTAGACACGGTATGCATACCGTATTAATAACATGTTTAAATAGTGCATTATGCCCTCCTTTTATTTGTATTTTTATGTTTACTTTGCTTTTTCGTGTTTAAATTAAGTCTGAAATGTTAATAATACTTTAGTTATTATAAACGATTGATTCTTCACTAATACAAATGTCTTTTACTGTTTGACAGCTTCAAAATCACCTTTTTTGCTAAAATATTCGTGAAATAATTGTGTATAAATTGTATGAGAATATATTAAAGTTTCCTTGATTATTAAGGTTTGAATCAATGATCTATTCCTATGGACTGAATTTTGGGTTTTTATAAGAGTATAGTGTATTTGATGTGGATAAATTATCCTTAATAAATATGTGCATATGTGTTTATAAGTATAGTTAGTGATCTTGGTATGTCATTTGTTTCGTGAAATAGAATAATTGTTCTTGAAAGAATTCTTAAGAAATTACTATTCAATTTCATAATTCGCATAATCATTATAAATTTTTGCCTACGAACAAATACATTGAAATGTATTGGAAAATTTCTTTCAAAAAAGACAGAATTGTATATTTTTAATTGAAATTTTTTTTGCAAAAATTGTCACAAATAATTTCCTTTGTGGACTAATTTTGAGGCGAATTTTGTTTGGTGCTTTGGTTGTTATATTTTGTGCTATGGTCGTCTGTTTTTTTACTGAAGAAGGAGATCTTATTAAACATAACAACCCTAATTAAAGGTGGACAAGATTTTATCCAAATTCCCCTACTAGTAGAAGAATCAACCACCTTAGCTAATAAATGGACAGCCTGATTCACAAACCTTCTAGCAAAAACAATCCTCAAACACGAAAAAATTATAGAAATCTTATTACTACTATAAATTGTATTTATTTATGAAACAGTAAAGGAAAAAATCCTATGAACCCAACTAATCTATCCCCAATCTTGTCCCTCGATTCATTTCTTGACAAGTGTTAGACAATTATGAATGAGAAATAAGCAAACAGTAAAGAGAAAAATAAATACAAATAAAATATTAGAAAAAATAACATTTATCAAAGATGTAATAAGATTGGGGAAATAATATAGTGAGGATAGACAATTGTTTTTCATAATTCTATAACTTATATGTTAATTTATTACCAAAAATTGCATAAACATGATTTAACTCTTGTATTTATTTTTCACACAATTTTCCCTCGAAATGGTAAGTATCTTTCTCGATTGGGCTTTTCAAATGGAACAGCCCAACATGTAAATGATGCTATGCTCTGATAATTGGGCTTATTAATAATAAGAAGTAAAAAAAATTAAATTT
>CATIWQ010422176.1:0-21052 GCA_949673415.1 Euphorbia schlechtendalii | reverse complement strand
ATTAGAATCCAAGCGATTAGACATTACACGCCTAGTGATATTTTACTAAGTTATTTTTAATAAAATAGAATATAAAATTTTCAAATATTAAGTATACTATGTAAATATAAAATAAATAAATTTATTATTTTTTTAGCCATACTCGAGTATTTTAAAACTAAGCCCATCCCACGAAAGCGTACTCAAGTCACGTTTCGTGAAGAAATGAGTGTCCAAGTGTTTTCCATATGAGTAAGTTGAAGTTGAAATGATAGCTCAAACCTTATGGCGATGATAATGAGATCTGATCTGAACCTGTATTTTCACAATTTCAATACTTACACAAACATTGATTATCTTATATCAGTTTTGAAATGATGAAAATATAAAATTCAGATCATATATAGATCCGATCCATTATCAACCCTAATTATACCGATAATTTTAGAGAACAAACAATGTGTGAAAGGAGAAAACATAAAGTGTATAATTTGAAGATACATGTACGTATAGATGTCGTTCCGCAAAGGCAGTATATCTTTTCTGCAAAATCTTTGCATTCTCTTTTTAAAAGTTGTTTGTCATTTTTATTCCTTTTTCCTTCCATCTACCCTCACTACCCACCGACTACATAACATAATCCTTCAATTTGAATTTAATTTTATCCTAAAGTTTTTATTTTGGTAAAAAATAATGTTGATTTTTTTATGCTAACAATTGCATAATGGAATTCTATTTTATTCTTTCATACTACTACTGTCCTACTCCCTATGCTACAATATTCATCAAGATCGTAGAATTCCATGGTTTCCCCTACGCCTATGAGAGATATTGGTACCAATTATTGAATAATAATGGAATGTACTGCATATATTTTTTCCTTTAGAAATTAATTTATTGTTAAAGACATTTTCAAAATTCAACGATCAATTAAGGTCATGTTATTTATTTATTTTTCAGTTTCGTTTTCGCTATCTATGGGTATGGTGGCAATAGGAATTTTCAAAGAAATAAAATTCTTATGCATTTCTTTAAATTCAATTTTGTCAAAAATAAATTCATTTTAACAACATAAAGCTTACAGAAATTATGATTCAAACGTCGACTCTGCCAAAATTAAATCAACAATAAATGAATAAAAACAAAAAATAATTTTGGATCTAACTATTTTTAATATTAGAACAACAAATTTTACAAATCATTCAAGTGAGAATTGAATTAGCTGCTTTTTACAGTTAGCAGTTGCAGATACCAGTTTGCTGTTGTAGTTGCTAATAAGTAGTAGTTGTTTATAATTTAGTATTTGGTAAAATTTTGTTACCGGTAGAATGGAAAATGACACATATATACATTAATTTTATAATAAAAAAATTAAATACAAATAAATTTCATATTCAATATTCTTTTTTAATTATATTCTTTGTTAAGGAAGCACACATAATATAAAAAAGAAATATAATTAGAATTAAAAACATTAGAAAATGTTGGTGTTCATATCTTACGTGGAGTAGAAATATAAAGGATATGTAATATATTAAACATATAAATCTTTTTTAAATTAATATGTTAACTTTGTAAAAAAAGGAAAGAGGTGGACAGAATTGCAAAGAGTTGGCGAGGTAATTAAGTAAAAAATGAGATAAAATGGAAAAGCTTTTCGTGAACAGCATCAATTTGCAGCTTATACGAACTATAACAGTTTAACCTTTCAAAAGCAATCTGCTGTTTTTAAATTATTTTAACCAAACACTATAATATCAACTATTTAGCTCTAAACTGCAAACTGCAGAAGATAGAAGATGAAACAAACACTCTCTAATAAATGTAATTGAGAAACTAGGAATTCGGAGGCCGTTAAATCGGCTCCGACTAACCATAGACTTTAAAATCAAGGAGTCAATTTCGTTTACAAATCAATGAATAACTTATCATAAATTGCCACAAAAAAAGGTAGTATTTGCCTATAATCCAAATAAAACTGATAAAAAAACATATTTCAATAACTATAAAATATTATTCTCTGACGAGTAACTTATAATTTGTGGGTAAAAAACTACAAGTTGGAAGAATAGTAGTAGTAAGAGTCAAATTACATAATAATAAAGAATAAGTGGAATCACATCAAGAAATAAAATCAAAATCCACTAATCAAGAAAAAGAAAAGACAAAATAATGTTGGGAGTCGTAACAACAAAACCCCATCAATCAATTATATCATAGCCAAATAAAGAAAAAGAAGACAATGCCACCTCACCTGAAAAATCTTTTTACTTAAGAGTGGGCCATACGCCACGTCATTCATGCAAGAAATTAAACAAATGTTTGGTTTTGGATTGTCAATCCAATAATAAAAAGGCACCAGCAACAACCCATATTGCTCCTCCATACAATATAATTGATATTAAATTTTCCCAATCCTAACATAATACAAACAACACAAAATACAATTCTCTTCATTTTTAATAATTCTTATAACTTATAATTATTTCCAAATATGTAAATTAATTGATATCATGGCAAGTTGCTTGTAACATATGAAATATGCACAAAATTAATATTCAGACAAAAAATGATCATACTCACTTATATGACCGAAATACCCATTTGCAGAGATACATTGAATCTGTGATGCTTCCTCGTAAGGGCAAAAGAGGGAAATACGGAATCAAGTTAAGTGATGCAAACTTGAACAACCTAAAACGACAGTCTTACTAACTCTCTAACTACTCATATTCTACATTGAGTCACGTGATCTGCATATGGCTCTAAGTAATACAACCATACAAAACTCACTTTGTTCACCTGGGACATTTCCAATCCTATATTTTCAATTTTCATTTTATTCTACTCTATAATTTGAAGTGGTTACGGTGTTTTTCTTCAACTATACATTTCATTTTCTTTCAAACTTTAAAACCACAACAATAAAAGTAATATTAAAATCTTAAAAAATAAAATAAAATAAGTTTTTTAAAAATAAAAGAACATAAATATTCTAAATATATATTTAAAATAAATAAATTTTAACAATTGAAAATAATAAAAAAATGAAAAAATAAAAGAATTGAAGTTGCGAATAGTGAGTGACATTGTTCACACTTCAAAATTTGAAGTTAAAAATGAAGTGAGGTTGAAGCAACTTCTCTACATTTTCAACTTTGAACTCCACTTTTGAAGTGAGGACATCTCCAATCCACTTCCAAAGCGGGGTTAGAGTTGGGAATGAAACACCAACGACACTTCATTACCAACTCCAAATTTTGGGGTTGCATCAGAAGTTGCACCTTTCAAATATTATTATATTATATTTTCTTAGTTTTTATATTTGTTTAATTTTTTCTTCTATTTTAATTGGTTGATGTTTGTTTTGAGTTAGGTAAAAAGCATAAAATAATAATATTTTTTATTTGAAGTAGAGATTTTAAATGAATGGTTGGAGAATAAACACTGTAGCAACTTTAGATTATAAAATTTGAAGTGAAAAACTATGATAGAGGGTTGTAGATGCCCTTACAAATGGTGGAAGCTGAAAGTAGATTCCAGCTCAATCGGTAATACGTATATACATAAAACATGAAAATATTGATTTTCCAATATCACTAATTCACTGAAAGAATGAAAAAGGTGAGGGGCATTTACCAACTAAGCTAGGAATAAAGTTATTTCAATAAGCATTTAACTCATTTCGAAGAACATGCGCATAGGCAGTGAGCATGATTAAAAGGGAAAGAAAGTAGCACTAATTTCAGGCATGGTTGGAAGTTGAAATAAATACAAGAAAAAGGACCCAAATGATGGCAGAAACGAAGGAGCTTTCAGCCAGCAGAGAAGCCCCGCAATGTAGGCAATTGCCATTGCAATGCTTCTCTCTTATTATTTATAGTCTTCAACCACATTTTATATCTTCATTTAACAGCTCCATAACAACATTTACTCGCCTGATTTTTAGGACTCAGGTTTCAGCCCTACACTAATTATGAGGTTTGATTTGACAAGCTCCTTTAAAAATACAGCAGCACTGGATAAAAAGATACCCTACAAATTACAGTACAGAAATGGCATTAAAAATTAAGACAGGCAGAAAAGAGTAAAACTGAAACCATCAGTAGCAGGCACTAATTCTAGTACATGATCAACACAATGTTATAATAACCAATTAAAATAAAACAAAATAAAATACCCCCTCCCCTTCCTTACTTTTAATTTCCTCCCCACTGTACAAAAACAAAAAAAAAAAAAAACACTTAAACAAACCTTAATACCCAGTTAGGAAAAAAAAACCCTTAACATAATTCAAAACAAACCAACACTTCAAATGCTAAGAAGATCGGGTGGGGGCGATTTAGGGTCTTTCGGATTTCCTGTGATTGGCGACTCGATAGATGGCGAGGATTCCGTGGTTCCAATGTCTCCTTGTTTCGTGGTTGGCGTGTTTGGAAGTTCAGTTAAAATTTGCACAACTTCTCGCATGGTCGGGCGCTCGATGGCCTGTTCTTCGACGCAAAGCATTGCGACGTAAAACACGTGCATCACTTCATGGAGCGGAACTGAGGGAAGTCTCGGGTCTAGCACTTTAAGGGCTCCTTCCTTGTTCGAGTCCGTCATTTTTCTAACCCATTGCACTATGTCCACACCATCCCCGAATTCCCCTACTGGTTTTCGACCCGTAACTAGTTCTAGAAGAACCACCCCGAAACTGTACACATCGCTCTTCTCGTCCACCTTTAGCGTGTAAGCATACTCTGCATCAACATCAAAGGTTAAGCTTTAGGATACAAAATCAATGCCATATCTATAACACGTCTTTTACATTTCTATACCATGTCTATTTCATTTCTATACCATAGACAAACATAGCATATATACAAAACAAACATAATCGAAACAAAAGATCATAAGATATAATCATACCAGGAGCTATATATCCATAAGAACCAGCAATGGCAGACATGCATTCTGAAGTACCAGAATCTTGCAAGAACTTGGCAAGTCCAAAATCAGCGACATGAGCTTCGAAGCCTGTATCGAGAAGGATGTTGTTCGATTTCACGTCGCGGTGAACAATCAACGGCGAACAGTCGTGGTGAAGATAGCAAAGGCCTTTTGCGGCCTCGATTGCTATCTTATACCTGGTATCCCAATGCAAATGGCCGCCTTTTTTTCCGTGGAGAACCTCGCCTAAGCTTCCGTTGGGCATATACTCATAAACGAGAAGATTCGTCTCGTGGTTAGAACAGAAACCTAGTAACCGAACAATGTGCCTGTGTCGAATCCGCCCTAATGTCTGAATCTCGGCGTTGAATCCGTGGTCATGAGAAGAGCCTCGGCTCATTGCTGGAAGCCTTTTAACAGCAACGTTATGGCAGTTAGGCATAATACCCTTGTAAACAATCCCAGCTCCCCCTTTTCCGATTATATTGTCCTCTTTCAGACAGTCTAAAACATCGTCGACTGTGAAGTCTAAGCGCTGGAATGCGGTGAGTTTCCAAGCGCGAGAATCGCTCGCCTTTTTCAAGGATCGAGCTTTGAATATAGCTGCAACTGCAAATGCAATGGAGCAAACAAGCAAACCAATGACAAGCAACAGCTTTAATGAAGCAGAGAGTGGCCCTTTAACATGCGGTTGATGAGTTCCATTAGCATACCCATCTTTGCAAGGACCCAGATAAGGACCACAAAGATCAGGATTACCCAAAAATGAAGTGTAATTAAAGTAGCTAAATTGACCAGTGCCAGGAACTAAACCAGAGAGATTGTTGTAAGAAAAATCAACAGATGTTAGGCTCTGCATAGAGGATATCGATGGAGGAATAGTGCCCACAAGATGGTTTCTTGATAAATTGAGGTAATTTAGTATCCTCATACCTGTTATCTCAGTTGGAATAGCGCCGGAAAGATCATTTCTACTGAGATCAACGAAAGTTAACAGCTTGCATTGGCTTATCTCAGGGGCGACGGAGCCTGAAAACTTGTTGTGGCTAAAATCCATCTTTGAAAGTTGCTGCAGTTTCCCAATTTGAGGTGGGATTGGACCGGTGAACTTGTTGCCGTCAAGAAGCAGTTTTTGAACGCCAGAAAAGTTGCCGATAGTTGCCGGAAGAGACCCGGACAGCTGGTTGTTTGAAAGACTAATTTGGCCTAGGTTCAATGCGATTCTATCAGTCGCCGGAAAGTCACCGGTGAGAAGATTATCTTGAAGCTCCACTTGAGTTAACTTTGGTAGACCAAAAAGCCCTTGAGGAATCGAACCATTAAGGAAATTTTCGCCCATTCGAATCCGATTAAGGGATTCGCATTTCCCTAGAGATTCCGGAATCGGCCCAAACAAAAAGTTGCTGAGAGTAATCAGAGTTTGCAGCCGGTTTCCGCTACACAGATTCGGAGGAAGATTGCCGGTGAGTTTATTTGAAGAAAGATCTAAAACAACAAGATTGCCGTTTTTCCCCAAACCTTGCGGAATACTTCCAGTGAAATTATTCTCCCATAGCTGCAACACTTCAAGCTTGGGCAAATCTCCGATGAAATCCGGAATAGCTCCGTAGAGCTTGTTTCGGAAAAGATTCAGCAGAGTCAAGTTTTTAAGGTCGGCGAAAGATGCCGGAATCTCTCCGATAAGCATGTTATTTGATAAATCCATTGATTTCAAGCTATTTAACTGCCCCAGCTCCACTGTCAACGGCCCGGAAAGTCCATTCACTTGAAGAAACAGAGTATCTAACTTCTGTAACTTCCCGATTTCCTTCGGTATCTCGCCGGATAGCATGCAATTAGCAGCATCAAACCGGATAAGCTCCGACAAATTCCCGATCTGCGGCGGCAAACCACCGTCATAGGTATTGTAGTACCCAATGTAGAGCTCCTTCAGCTTGGTTAAGTTCCCAATCTCCGGCGGAATAGGCCCTTCCAACTCGTTACCGGATATCGCCAAATACTCCAGAAGCTCCCATTTCCCATACTCCGGCGGAATAGCCCCGCCGAAAAAGTTTCCCCCGAGATGCAGATGAACGAGGTTGGGCATATCAGTGACAGCCAAAGGCAAGTCGCCGGTCATGTTATTGTTATACAAATCGAGAACCTGCAGACTCTTGAGCTGAGAAAGCTGAGAAGGGAAAGTCCCGTTAAAGACATTGTTAGAAAGGTTGAGAAAACGGAGGCCGGAGATGGCGGAAAGCTGAATAGGGATATGGCCGTAAAACTGGTTGGCGGCGAGGGTGAGATTTAGGAGGTAACGGAGATGGGCAACGTCAGGGGAAAGAGGGCCGGAAAGGTTGAGACTAGAGAGGTCGAGGGAGGTCACGTGACGGCCAGAGGAGTCGCACGTGACACCAGTCCAAGAACAGAAAGAAGTGTTTGAGTTCCAGGAAGAAAGAGCAGACTGAGGGTCGTCAATGGCGGATTTAATAGAGAGAAGGGCTTGGGATTCCGACAAAGATCTGGCTGAAGAACAACAAATATGGAGATGGAGGAGAAGAAAAAGGAGAAGAAGAGGCTTCATTTGTGTGGGTTTTGTTTAATTTGATGGAATTTGGAGGGTTTGGGCGAATGAAGAAGAGAAGTAGTGAAGGTGAAGAAGTGAAGAGGAACGGGAAGGAGTGGTTTAGAATTTAAATATATTTGTTTGCTAGTGGAAATTAATCAAGCTTCATAATTGCTTAAAAAAGGTTCATTTATTTTCTTTTTTGGACTTTTATTGTTCGTTAAATACGGAAATGACTATCATTATATGTCAATTTTTATTTTATGTATTTCTTTTGTCAATGTAAATACCACACTATCAGAACTATCAGTATTATTTACTTTTTGTTATTTGAATCTCGTTAACACAATTTGTTTTTAACAATTTAAATGCAAGTTCTCAGTACGTTTATATATCATAATGTATCGTATTAACAAAATTTAATAATTTATAATTCTGATATACAATTATTGGCTACGTAGTACAAACTATTATTATAATATACACAGAAATTATTTTCACCTAATGATAAAATAAAAAAAGTATCACAATCTGATCGACAATAACTTCCACTACGAGTGCACCAAAAATTACTTATGTTAAAATACTTAACTTAAATATATTATTTTATTATTTTTAGATATTTAATTAAAAAGAATAGGCCCAAATAAATTACTCCATATGAATCTTGAAGTACGTATATAATAACGTGGAATTGAGATTTTTTAAGAAAAATTTTCAATTGGAGCAAACTGGTTTGGTATTGGTAGTTGAATCTAATTATACATCACTTCTTCCAGCTTTTAACAATAAATATTATTCAGAAAAACACTCACGAAATTGGGTTGGCCACTATACAAATTGAGTTTTAAGTAAAAACTATAAATTTTGTATATAAAGGAGAAAAATCATATATTTAATTTGCAAAATTTAGGATGATTTTAATAAAGTAAATATTATTTTATTCATTATCACTTTTTGATTAGTTGTGTGATGATTAATCTAAAACTGATAAAGGAATAAATAATGAAAATTTTGTTAAAAACAAAAGGTTTAATGCATCTACAACCCTCTGAACTTGTCCAAAAATGACCGTTACCACACTGAACTTTGAAATGTGACAGATGCCCCCTATACTTATCTAAAATGTGTCATTTTACCCCATTTTACTGACCTGGCTTGTTACGTAAATGACCATTAAGATACATGCGCGTAAAGTATATTGGTGGAGTAGAAAATAAATACAAAAAATCAATAATATTCGTATTCTTACAATTCAAAATCCTTAATATATGTTCTTCATCTTCTTCAAAACTTCATCTCTATTCTAAATTTTTCTTCAATTAATCATAATATTGTATCGATTCTTTACCCGTCGTGTTCATCTTCTTATTTTTTAAGCCGATATTTTTACGAGGGGGTAAAGTGATACGTTTTTTACAAGTACATGAATTATCTGTCACATTTAAAAGTTCAAGGTGATAACAATCATTTTTAAACAAATTCAGGAGATGTCAATGCATTAAACCAAAACAAAATAATCATAACTCAAGTCGTTTTTGTTTTGGTTAATAATAAGTCAAAAACGTCGTCTTTCACATTGAATAAAAGGCTAATTTGTACTATATGATAACAAAAGTTGTTTTCTACAAAATTTTATATATATATATATATATATATATATATATATATATGGTAATACTCCAACTTTACTCAATTTTACCAACATTTTCCCATTAATAGCTATTCATAATTTGGACTCCAATTCATTCATAAAAAGTTAAATATTCTAGTTACTTAATGTTTTCCGATGACATATTACTTACAATTATTAACAACCATCTTAGACTCCATGTTCTCGTTTTCATTCAAAATTATTGTAATAATTAGTATTAAGATATGCAAGTGTAGTCGTGTGTTTAACTGTATGTGAATAAATGTAAGAATGTAACTAATCGATGTGTGTAAGAACAAAATTATAAATATAGTATCATACTTGTTCCATTTTAAAATTGGAAAATATTATATTTTGCAATTTGCAAAATGTTAACCCAAATCCGATCCCGACAATTTAAGGGTTCTAGGCAAAATAATATAATAGTTGATAAAAGTGGGTCATCAGTAAAAAATAGTAATAAAAAATTAATTTTTTTGAAGAATTTAGATTTGAATTCAAGACCTCTTACATCATTATCAATAACTTACAATTCATCTAGCACTAATTAATATTCACTTTTATCTTTTAAAAATTAATTATTAAAAATTTAAATATAAAAAATATTTTTGAACCATTTACAACTAGGGATCCTGGATGGGCACATCCCTTGCACCCTGTTCAGGGCCGGCCTGGTTAAACCCTTGAAAACATATTAGCATTAGATGTTACCCTAAGTATACAAATCAACTATTTATTCGAGGTAACTTTTGAAATGAATTAAAGTTAATACTTTCAATGAAGTTAACATCATATTTGTTTGTAAAAAGTTATTATTAAACAATCTTAAATTAATTAATTATTGTACGTTAAGGCGAGTATTATTGCCTTATTAATGTCATACATCATAAGTTGACATGCTTTTACTAAATTGTATTTTAACAGTTATATAGTGTATTAGTAGTAATCTTTTACGTATTAATAAATTAACCACGTATTTTCATTAAATAAATAATTCAAAAGTAAGGAAATAGGTCAAAGTAATTAAATTCAGGAACACATGGACAAAGGCATCAATTAATACTTAATACATCTGCATCTTCTATATTTTTCTCCAAACTTAATCTCTGAACTTATAAATATTGAAATGTCAAAAAGTTCATTCACTTTTGAACTTACAAATATTTCACATAACTTTATGAATTTGTTAAAATGAATCTTATAACCCCTTGAACTAATTGAAGCGGATCTCAAGACCCCCGAAATAGTTAAATGTGAACCTCATAAGCTTTTGTGCTAACATGTCCAATATTGTTTTGGTAAAACATTATTTGATTCAATCTCCTATGAAACAATCTTTGATTTAATCTCTAGTTAAACAATACTGGACATGTCAATATTTGAGAACTATGTGGTTCTCTTTTAACTAATCAAAGAAGTTATGAGATTAATTTTAACAAGTTTAAAAAGGTTATACCAAACTTATATAAATTTATGGGTGAATAAACTTGAAGGTACTAGTACAGAGGTTTGGAAATTTATTAGGCCATTTAATGAAAACAACATTTGTAGATATTAATGATGAAACAAATTAATAATGTTGTAAAAAGACGTAGCTAAATTATTTTTTTTAAGTGAATCGATCCATCAAACGGGGCCCATAAGATGCTCTACTTTGGATCCTTTAAAAGATGGAAACCTTTTTTCCCCCAAAATTATCTTTTTCTTAATTTTATGGTTTTCTTTTTTTCCTTTTTTAAAAAAGAGAAACAGAATGATGAGGAAAATAAGAATGGGTAGGGTTGGATGACATGTTAAATTAACAAAAACAAATTTGTTACAGTGTTTTTATAACTACTTTGTCTCAATTGTGACCCGTAATGATCTGGGTCGCCCTGCATTATGCATGATTTAAAGTTTTAAAATTGAAAGATTTAATATATAATTAGTTTCATAAATTTGATAACTTTTATTAATTTTTATTCTCAATATTAAAAATATTAATCAACATCTTAAAATCTTGTAAAAATACACTTTCCAACCCTCCTAATGTTACGTGTCACAATCTGATTGAAGAGAGAAAATAAAAATTTGACAGTTTTAAAAATGAAACCAATTACAAGGTTACATGTGATACCAAAGGGACTCCTAGCGAGTACATTTTTACCAAGTATCTTGGAAAATTTTTCAAAGTTAAAGGATGATAAATTTAGGTGGCTAGTTATGTAGAAGGCAAACTGAAATTTGTATTGCATGGACATTGTGTGCCATAGTTATATATCAATTGTACTCGTAGGCGTGCAAAATTGACTTTGGACAATAGGTTTATAAGCTTTTTAAACTCTCTTATTACGATCTAATCAAATTGTCTGTCTTTGGTTTAGTTTAATCGTTTTTTCCTTATGAATTTTTGGTAGGACACCTCATCTTAAGGGCAATTGACAATGTAACAGAAAAAACAACAGTAGAGATCATCATCACCAGTGCCTCCAAATGTTCTTTCTTTTCCTGTGTTTTTAGGCAAAACGAGTTTTCTATTTTCGACGTTTTGTTGCATGCGATTTTCCGTTTCAAAAATATTAATCACATACGTCAACCATTTTCCCTTGCTTCTTGCTCATCACCGCAGTATACTTATCTCTAACAAGAAAAATTAAATTAAGGACCGGATCTTGTAAACCTTCCCCTTGCATGAATTATTAGAATAAAATAATAATAAAAAGTAAATTCATGAGACATTTATTCATCCAAAGGAAAAATTTATTGGTTTATAAAACCTGATTCTAAGGAGTTGTTTCTCAAAACTTCTAAAAAAGTCACTTATGTCTTATAAATGACTTTTTTAAGAAGTAATCCTGATTTACTTTTAACTTCTGTTTTATTTTTAACTTTTAAGTTAAATAAAAGTTATCAGAAACACTTCATTGTCTGACTTATAAGTTAAAATCTCCTTAAAAGACACTTTTAAGTTAAAAGTTAAAAATGAGAAGTTTTGAGAAACACCCCTAATTATAATTTTTTCTTCTAAAAAAAGTCATAACTAAGTATTTTCAAATAGACAAAAGGCAAATGTTAAAAAAACTTCCAAATGTTGGTGTACCCCAGTTCATTGGCATTGGTTCTTAAATATTTATGATAACTTGTATTACAATTGTTGTGATATATTACTAATGCAATAAACCTACTGCATTTATATCTTATGCTATAATATGAGTAGGTTATCCGTTGATTATAAATTATAAAATTTTCTCAAATCTGTTTGGTCATGGAAATGATTAGATTTAAAAATTTGCATGTTAGATGATCTATGGTAATGAATTTACTATATCGCTTGTTAAGCAGATCATGAACATGGGCACATATCGTGAACATGGGTTGGACCGATCCATGCTAAGTAGGTCTTGATTATCATTAGACTTAATTGCAATGTACTAGTAATCTGGAATTGGGTAATCTGTGGTATACACATAGCAGATCCTTAAATATTGGATTACAAGCATGGATATTCTCGGTTTATTTTATGAACATGTTATTAGTAGTGTTTTAGTTTAAGGATTGCCATTTCGGTATGAGAAATTGAAATTCATCGTGTCGGCACTGATGAATTATAATAGAGGATGATAGTTATCATGCTTTTGTTCATTAGTTAGATGTCGAGAGCAAAGGATTATGTAAGATAACTATCGGGTTTAGTATCTAAATTAGACAGCTGTATTCTGTCCCAACCGGGGGCTGTAATGGTTTTCCAGAATCCGCTTACAGTCTATGGGTGAAGCCCATTGCCAACATGTGGACAGATCCAAAGGATTGTGCGCTCACTGATTCGGGTTTTTTTTACATGTAATGTTATAAGATGTGATTATTAATTAATTGACATATCAAGTCAATGTAATTGAATAATCTATGTAACTCCAATGAATTAATGTAGTTAATGGCATAATATAATATAGTTTATATTATTCATTAAAGTTAAATTAAGTTGATTAAATATATTTACATTTGAAAATTAAATAAATTCATATGTGAAATAATTTAATTGAATAAATTTATTCAATGAAATTTGCATACTAAAATAATTGGTTAACTACTTTAGTTGATTAAATTAATTTGTAGTATGACATTCAATTTGATTCAATTGTATTATTTTAATTTTATCAATGGGTTAAATTGTGAGTTATAAATAATGTCAATTAGAAATTATTTAAGGAATTAAACTTGGTGGTTTAATTATTAAATTAAGTTTCTATTTGGTCAAATTTATAATTAAATTAAACATAATTCTAATTACTAATTAGAATTAAATAAAATAAAACATATGAAAAAAGGAAAACCTAATTCTAATGGAATTGGGCGTGTACAGCATATATAATGGCTGCTATTCATGTTTTCCATTCAAGATAATTTGGGTGGCTGCCAAACTTTCGGGTACGTAAAGAATTGAGGTTGTTGGAGTTTTCTTTGGCTTTTTCTTCATCTTTTTCGGTTAGCATCGGTTCCGATTCGAGAGGGGTTCGTGCACGTGATCTTGGAGGGCTTTCGTTTTGAAAGCCTCGTCTACATCAACTCCTTTCAGAGACATTCGTTGTGAGTTTTATATGTTTTAATTTCATGGATTTAAAATTTCATTGTATGGTATTCGATAAAAGATCCTGGTTTCCGTTTTTGTGATTGAATTTCGATGACAATTCCCTACGTAAGTTTGCTAAAATTATTTCAATAATAGATATTATATTAAAGATAAAATTGAAATAAACAAAATATGTTACAGGCTCTTTCGAAAAAGTTAATTGTGAGACAATTTTGTTTTAAGATGAAAAATTCAAACAAGTTAAATACAGAGAATGTGTATTTAAAAAGTGTTATATATTTCTTTTGAAGTGATTTGCAAAATATCCCCTCCAAATGTAAGGTTTTACTAAAATTCCCAAAAAAAAATATCGCAAAAATTGTTTGGTTTTGATTTTTCCATTATTATTTGAGGTCTCTTCTTATACATTAATATAGATAATTTATCGTCAAACATACTGTGTTTAGATGTTGATTGAAGCTCACCTAAGAATTAATAAATGAGGGATTTAGAAGTAGATGGAAAAAGGAAGAATTTAGTTGACAAATATTCTAACTAACACGTTTTATGTAAAGATGACAGGTTGGAGAATGTGGGTTTATTCTTGTTCATTGTTCTCATTAGGGTGGGTTCCATTGTTGTCGACTTTATCTATTACTCACTCCTTCTACTAAATATTATCGTTTTAACTAATTCACATTTTTTAAGATAATAACTAACTAAATGAGATAATTTACTAATTCACCCTTTCATAAATGTCTTATTCAATTTTCAAGACTATTAATTTGTTCAATAAAAATAATTTGACCTATAGTCTTCTCTTGTTATTGAAGATTAGAATATAATTATCTTGGAAGTTGAACACATTAATAGGGGTAGGAATGGAAAACTTGAAAAAAAAATATCTTGAAAATACAAAATGATAATAAAAAAGAGAATTAAATCTCTCTAAAACGACAATATTTAATAGATGGAGGGAGTATAACATTTTAAATACAGAAAAACAAGTTGTTAATAACAAGAAACAATATTAGCAACTAATGTCGCCCAATTGTTATCTTCAAATACTTCACCGAAATAACATCAACAAACTAAATCACAACAATAAACAATAACAATCATAAGAAAACATCATTGATTAAAAGTTTTCTTTTGTTAATTATATAAATATAGAAAAAATGTTTGACAAGAATCCATGGAACATGTGCCTACACTCCCTTTTCTCTTATCCGACTGAGATTGCATAATGCTTATTACCTTATTCTTTTTTATCAATATTTTTGTAAAGAAGATTATGTCTCTCTCTTACAGCTAATATTACTTGTAATAACAACTAAGGAAGGACATGCCAGATTGGCATGAAACCTCTTTCTTTTCTTGTTCAAACTACAAAACAAATACATGCTATTCTTACAACCACATTTCTGGTCTTCTTAACATTTTGGGTTTATCACCCTCAGTTTAAAGCTCCAAATTTGTATAAATGTAGTATTCAATCATTTACACAGTTGTATAGACCACTTGCATTCCATTAAAACAATTTATAGTTCACTTCTTCTTGACCATTCAAATTTTCTGCCAACTAGGTAATTTAATATGTAAGGCCCCGTTGTTCAATCCACTTCAGTTAAAATTCATTCCAATTCAATTCAGCCAACTTCATTGGTATATAGTGTGCAAAAACAATGTTTGGAGCTTCCAAAGACCTTTTTAATGAAACCTCTTCAGTCTTGAATCCTCTTCAATCTTGAATAAAATGAAAAATCAAACAAATAAAACATAAAAATAGAAATGAGTGAAGAAGATCAACTAGATTTTCCAGGAAACATGATACAACTCTCAATACAAGCTGAGTTGGGGACAAAACCTTCACAATATGAGTCAAATAATCCCACCAAAATACAATTACTATAATACATCACCCTTGCACTCTTCCCTCTTCATTACCATTACCAAATCAATAGGTTAGGACCAAAGAATCAAACAACTCCTCTTCTTCTTCGTCTTCTTCGTGTCAGCATTTGTCGAATTAAGAATTCCCCATCATAAACCGACATGAGCTAAATCAATACACTCTATTCTTCTCTTGTCGTCATCTTAGATCGCTCGACTTGAATGACTCAGCGAATCCAGCGGGTTTAGAGGGAATACTCGATTGTGTCTGAGAGTAGGAAAAATCATTAAACATTGACGAAGAACTTTCATCAGCCTGCCATCTCTGAAGAGCTTGAGGAAGGCTCATATGGAGATCAATCCCGGAATCTTCTTCTTCCTCTTGTTGGCTAGCAGGTCTCCATTTCTCTACGAGAGGCCCCAACACATTAACCGCATGGCCCATGTCAGGTCGCTGGTATGGTTCTCGAGCGGTGCAATGCCCTGCTAGTTCAGCCACTTTGCAAATGCTGCTCAACGTCTCTTCATCTGGGTCTAGGGTTTGATCGATGGCTTTCGGGATATTCTCTTTGCTGACTAGGATTCGGCGGAACCATGCAACTAGATGGGCTTTCTCATCAGGTTGTTCATCATCGAGAGCTTTTCGGCCTGTGATAATCTCCATTAGAACTACTCCAAAGGCATAAACATCCACCTTGGTTGTCACTCTTCCAGTAGCTGTCGGTGAATAAAATTCATTAAAATAGATGAGATAGTTACTGAAATTGCAAGTGAAAATAAAATCTATCACAAACAGAGATATTATTTGTTGAATGTTGAACTTTAAACACTTGTGTGGACATGCACATATAAAACGGATTGAACATGGGGAATAAGCATAGAAGAAAGTACAAGGCCAGCCCATGTTTATTTGACATTTGCTAATTTATGTGAGAAACATAATACAAAGACAACAATTGCCAAAATGCTAAAGCAGATCGAAAAAAAGCAGCGGACAAAAATGCAAAATATGTTCTTCTCTACAACCAGCAAACAGTTCTTTAAAGGACGGATGATAATTTTTTTAACACAAATCGCATTGGCATCACAAGTGCTAACCCCTACATTGTCAACTTTTGTGATGCGAATGCGAACCATGGTGACTTAATAAAAAGCCTCTAGTTGGGATATGTTCCATTTATATAACAATTTAGTAGTGCATTGCTATATGATCCTCGCTATTTTCATACGGCTATGATATTCGCAATGTATAACGTTATCTAAAAACGGATTTTGATAAGAAGCCAAGGCAAACAGCATAATAGAAGCATCATTTTGTCTACTTACCAGCATATTCAGGAGCAAGATAGCCAAATGTGCCAGCTAATCGTGTTTCCACAGAATACTTCCCATCAGGTGCATTTTTAACCAAACCAAAGTCCGCCACTTTGGCTCTCATATCATCCCCAAGAAGAATATTTGAAGGTTTCAAATCTCTATGAATGAAACTCTGCTGAGCTAACCCGTGAAGATATTCAACTCCTCTTGCCACATCGAGAGCACTGGTAACTCTTTGCTTCCATGTAAGTTGAGCATAACCGAGTTCTCTCCATTCAAACAAATGCTGTGCTAAAGTTCCACGTGGCATGAATTCATACACCAACAGTCTCTCATTTCCGTTCACACAGTACCCTAAAAGAGCAACAAGATGCCTATGTCTAACTTTTGAAAGAACTCCAATCTCTGCTTGGAACTCATTCAAGCCTTTTGTACCCATCACATTTGATTCCATTCTCTTCACAGCAATCTTAGTCCCGTCATGTAACTCCCCCTTGTACACTACTCCAAAACCACCTCTTCCTATTATATTACTCTCGCTAAAATTATTAGTAACTTGTCTAAGAACTTCAATGGACACTACCACATTTCCACCCTCAAACATTTTCCTCCCACTGTCTCCGCCACTACTCTGGCTATGCAATTCAGTTGGCAAATTATTGTATCTGTTAATGCCATTTGATCCACTTGCACTCTCATTTTTATCCGCTCCCAGTTCGCTCTCATTTTTCTCAACACTTCCATACTTTTTACCCCTCTTCTTATATTTATACAAGACAAATGATAAAACAGCAACAAATACTACCACAGCTATAACAATTCCAGCAATCATACCTCCTGACATGCCACCATTTACTCCACCAGAGGATGAGCTACCCGGGGTAGTATTCCCAGATGAACCTGTAGTGTTTCCACCAGTGTCTACATTGGTTCCCAGAAAAAGGTTGCCAGGCTTGGATGTAAATGTCACTGTTGATGGGAAAACTGGAACTTTACCAGACAGATTATTGTTGGAAACATCAAGAACTTGAAGCTGTGGAAGTTTGGTCAAGCTATCAGGAATAGAACCGGTTAAATTGTTGCCATTAAGATTCAGAGTCTTCAAAGAAGTAAGATTGGCAAATGCGGGAGAAATAGTCCCTGAAAGACCCTGCTTTGCTAAATTCACAATAATTACTCTCTTTTGCGGATCACATGTAATAAAATCCCAACCAGAACAGGCATTATTCCCAGTCCAATCATCAGAAAGTCTAGGAGGATACCCAAAACCTCCGGCAATTTCAAGCAATGATGTTACTTGAGGATCACAGGGATGACCATTAGTTGTACAGTAGTTGTTCTTGCCATCATTATCAACCTTGACACCTGACTTAAACACAGGTGCAGGACCCTGCAGTTTGTTATTTGACAACGAAACATTAATCAAATTAGGAAGTGAAACCAATGAAACAGGCACCATTCCAGTTAATTGATTGTCTCGCAGCTGCAAATCAAAGAGGTTTTCACATTTAGACAAATCTGGAATTGGACCTGTAAACTGATTCTTGTGAAGCCACACCTGAGACAACTGAGGCATCGACTGGAGCACATCAATACTTCCTGATAACCCTGATTGTTGATTATTAAGCCATAAGTTCTGAATCGCAGAATTGGCCATAGAAGGAGGCAAAGAGCCCGTCAAATTGTTATAGCTTAGCCTCAAACTCTGCAAACTCGGCAAGGATCCGAAAAAATCTGGGATAGAACCGGAAATGTTACAATTGCTGGCTGTAATAGCTGAAAGAACAGTCGATTCTGCAAGATCGGGAGGAAGTTGCCAAGGAGCAAGATTAATATTGTTCCCAATACTTAAAGTCTGCAAAGAAAGGAGGCCTTTAAAGCCATTAGAAGGAACAGAAGTGAAATTATTGAAGTCGAGGTACACAGATACCAAATTGGAGAGATTAGCAAACGAAGGAAGAGCTCCGGCAAGGCGATTTCCCTGAAGATAAAGAGTCTTGAGCTGAGAAAGAGTGGAGATCTCGGAAGGGAGAGTTCCCGTGAGATCTTTGTTAGGAAGATTAATGGCGGAAACGCTGCCGGAATTACATTCTAAACCCTTCCAATTGCAGAAACCGACTGCGGAAGTAGTAGACCAACCGGAAGGTAAGGGAGAAATCGATTTAGCAAGCTTAAGAATGACGTCGCCGTCATCGGCAGCGGCGCCGCCGGATAAAAGGAGGAAAAGAAGGAGAAAAAGATGAAACATGGAGGAAAAGGAAGACCGAAAAAGGGGGTTTTCGATGTGTACGGCTATTGAGTGGATGAAATAATCTTATTGAAGAAGATAAACGATATAAATAAATAAGTTTTGTTGAATTAACAAATTTGAATAATTGAAATGGATTGTTTTTTGTTTAATTTATTTAAAAAAGTTTTGTGGGTTACTTAATCATGGCGATGAAAATGGCATGACAGCAAAGAGAATTATGCTTTCGTAGCTTTTATTTGTTTAGTTATAATTTCGGTTTGTTAATATTGCTGAAAAAGAAACTATATTAGGACAATTTTTTCTCAATTGTGGGAAAATTTAAACTTATTAGTTTAATCTAGTAATAAATAGTAATAGTTTTGAACATATAAATTTGTTTTGTTACAGCTGTTATAGTTTCAATAACATCACTACTGGCACCATGTTACAGATATACATATACTATAAAAACAACAGCTTTGGAAAAAAATATTGTTTAATTTTAATCAATAGCAAAAATTGTAGCATGTTAAAAGTGAAAAAGTAAATTGCACATAATTAGTTACATTTTGAGAGGTTTCGAAAAAAACCCTAAGAAATTAGACTAGTAAAATATGAATATTAATGTTATCGGTATGATAATACATCATCTTTATAGTTTGACATATTAACACATTACCTTATCATTTTACTAATACAGTAATGTAAGATTTTAATTTTTTAAAATCAAAATAAATTTAGTTCAATTTAATTCATTTTAATTCAATGTATAGTCACAAACCAGCTTCACCACCTTTTTGAGTCTTGTGTTATAGCTAGATTAAGGATAATAGATGTAACAAAAGAGGAGATGCAAATTTTAATTTCTTTTCTTGTTTTGTAAGATTGTTCATTTTTGGTTTAGTCCCTTTAACTTAAATATTTCTTATTTACAAAATTATGTAATTCCACCTAATTGATATCTGGTCAATACATCTTATGTGGGATGATAATTGGATATTCGTTAAGATAGAAATCATTTGGGTAACGGAAATAATATTACAGGGATTAAAAGAGTAACTGGTATACGAAAGAGGCAAAAAAGATAAACTATCTGTAGCGCAATGATGAAAAAGGAGATTAAGTAATTACAACTTATAAAATTTGATAAATTCCCAGAAATACACGGCCAAATAGTTAAGAAATTGTCACCTTTCAGTGACATACCCTTTGTTACAATAATCCAAGATGTGGCAATGACCTAACTTTTAGGTTCAGTTCATAAATTTATAATAAATCCACACTAATTTATATTTTCCATGAATAAGTGACGTGATTAGTTTTATAAGTGAATCTTAAACATAGTACTTTAATACTCGTTTAGGACGTTATTTGTCAACATTCAAGTTTTCTCAGAACCAGTTAAAAACTTTAATTTGTTTTTAAAACATTCATTTTCATGTCGTTATAAATCTTCAGAAAATCAGGTTTTGTTAAAACTGTTGTAAATATATGTTGGTAACATATACAATGAATAGTGATGATGTCCATTAACCAGGGCCATCCCGAGAATTTTTGGGGCCGCCCTGAGCGAAAAATGAAATATATGCCCTTACAAGTATGTAAAAAATTCTACCTATGGGTAACTTTAATATTTCACTAATAAACAATACAAAAATTCTTAAATTTGATATATACATATGTTTATGTTGCATTAAAAATTTTAGATATCTGATAATTTTTCTGAAAAATTTCAATTCAAATATTCACAATAATTTTTTTTTTCTCTCATTAATAAAGTTTGATATTTTAGAAGATATAAAAAAATATAGCAACTTTAAAATTTGTTTGGTAAAATGTCTTTAATTATAATATGGTTTTGGAATCTATAACGGTGAAACAATTAAACCAAAATATGAGTTGCTTTTTGAAATAAAAATGTATCCATGAAATTTATACAATATGTGATGCTAATTT
>CATIWQ010422171.1:0-14475 GCA_949673415.1 Euphorbia schlechtendalii | reverse complement strand
ATCTCCATTTTTCATTCTTATTTCCTTCATTTCATTTCATTATTTAACCAACTGAAAAAAAATATAAGCGACACCACTAAATGTTTATTGTTTTGATGATTCCATTCATGAAGATGTCAAAGAGATGAAGAAATGGATTCGAAAGTATGTGATTTCCTTATAAGATGTTGCTAGATTTGTGATTTAGAATCCAATAAAGTTTAGTTACTCATTCCATGATCAACCACGTTGTTCATCTACTATATCACTGTGTTTCATCTATCTCCTTCCTCGTTAAATTTTAATTTTACTTGTCATTTTATGATTTTTTATAAAACCCAGTTTTGACCGGTTTCCGGCATATCGGTAATTTTCCGGTTCTGGCCTGTATTATACGATTTTATAAGGAACTGGGAGTTATAAACAAACCAACCGGACCTATGGCTGATTCAAGGTAAAACCGGTTTAACCGGCCGGTAAGGTCCGGTTTTGATAACACTGCTTTAAACCAAGCCCACCAGCCCTCCTCAATTTTGTACAAGAGTCCTAGGAAGCGACAACAAATTTATGTTTCTCCACGGAACCCGTCCAAATGAAATTTCGAATCGCCCTTTCAAGCTCACTAATCAATGCAGCTGACCATTTTTATACTGAAAATGAATGAAGCAAAGTACTATAAATCGCTGACTCAACAAGGACAATTCGGCCCACCATCGATAAAGAGCTCCCCAAAATAGCGGCACTTCAAGGTACAACAAAGGAAAATTATCACGCATAATCCCCGTGAAAGGCACAAGACAAATAGCTCTACTATCCCCAACCAAAGCTCCAAAATAAACCCTTGATTTCTCCCATTTGAAGCGTTGTCCTGAGATTTTCCCATATTGTTCAAACCGTCCCTAATGACAGCCATATTAGCCAAGCTAGCTATCCCAAAAATCAGAATGTCATCCGCATAAAGCATATGGGAAGAGAAAGCGGTACTAGCCATATATTTCATGCGCGAAAAGATCCCTGAATCCACCAAAATATTGAGTGTTCTACTCAAGAAATCCTCACATAACCCAAACAGAAAAGGAGATGAAGGGTCACTTTGATGAACCCCTCTCAAGCAAGCAAAGTAACCTCGCAAACTGGTTGGAGTAAGAATTGAAATTCTTGTCGATTTGAGAATGTTATGGACCTAGGAAACAAAAGGTATTTGAGAAACTGAATGAGTCAACAACCGCCAATAAAAAATCCCAATCCATTGAATTAAAGGCTTTCTTGATATCAATCTTCAACGCCATATTACCCCCATGACACTTCTTGCTAAGCATATTAATCCCCTCCGAAGCCAATGCAATGCTATCATGAATGGTGCATCCTCGAATGAAGCTAAATTGATTTTTTGAAACAATTCAGCTAGCAATAATTCCCAAGTGATTAGCCAAAATTTTTGTAACAATTTTGAAAACAAAATTAGGCATCGCAATTGGTCGAAAATCATCCACTCTGTCCGTTCCCTCCCTCTTGGGTAAAAGAACCATAATGCTTGAATCTAAACCTGGCAACATGAATCCAGTTTCACAAAAATTGTTTAACAACTTTACAAACATCCTTACCCACCAATATGCCATGCCTCGAAAAGAACATCCCTCTTGGATAAATTGTTATTATTTACTCTAAAAATATAAATAGAAGACTATTTGTTCGCACATTAAATGATGGGTACAGGCAATGGTATTGGCATAATAAATGAATGGGTTAACACTTGCAAATGCGAAGAGCCGCATTTCCTGATTGCCCAACTTTTTTTTCTTTTGTTCATGTTTATAGTTGGTAGACAAAACCAATTGACATTTAATATGTCCATTATTATGTGTCAAATTAGTAGTCATAGGAATTGGCTATAAAAAGCCTCCTCCCGTTAATCCAAAATGCATCCAACAATTGAGAGTTAATCCTACAAGAAAGTATTTTTGACAGCATTTCTTATTGTAGAACTATATTCCTACAATAGAGAAAATACTAGCGAGGGGGAGTTGAGTGATTTTACCTTGTGAGTAAAATCGGGGTATTTCCAACTATCTCCAAAAATTAGTTCATACCTCAAGTTTAAGTATAATTAAGAGAGCTTGTATTTAGTTATCCCATTATTTATTAATGGAGTTATCGGTGCCCAAAAGGTTTTCACTTTTGTGTCTCTTTATTGCTTTACACATATCACCTTGCTACTGAATTATATGTTTGGGACCTAGCAAGTAGTATTAGAGCGGGTCCCATATAGGTAGTTGTGTTAATTAAAATGGAAGGTTCTTCAACATCCATGATTAAATTGAATGGGTCCAACTAGTCAATTTGGAAACCCATGATTGAGGATATTTTATACTACAGAGATATGCACGAAGCAATTGAATGAGACACTGTCAGGCCCAAAGACATGAAAGATCTTGATTGGATCAAGTTGAATATAAAGGTCATTGTGATTATTCTCCAATTGATAGATTTCAGCGTGTTCGGTCATGTCTCAAAGGAAACATTTACCCCGTGAATTATGGAAGAAGTTGCAAGATCTTTATGATCGAAAAATAGTTAGCAACAAATTATTCCTGATAAGGAAACTTGTCAACATGAAGTATAAGGAGGGAACTCTTGTTCCCGAATTTCTGAACGAATTTCAGAAGCTATCAATCAGTTATCTTCCATGAAAACCACACTAGAAGGTGAGGCTCAATCCTTATTGTTGCTCAGCTCTTTGCCTTTGAGTTGGGATACTTTGGTGGTGCTTGTGACCAATTCTTCTTCAGATGGAATACTGCCCTTATACCACATTGTGAGCACTCTGCTTAATGAGGAGACTAAGAAGAAAGTTACAGCTAACAAAGCAGTCAAGCTCTTGTCAGTGAACACAATGATCGAAGAAAAATTAAAGGTTCTAATAATCTAGACAAATCCAAAGGCGGAGACAAGTCTAGAGGTAGATCTAAGTCCAAGGGTAGAGTTAAATGCTACCACTATGGATTAGAAGGCCATTTGAAGAGGCACTGTCGAAAATTGAAGATTGAATAAAAGGATGGTAATAATCAAGATGAAGACAAGAACACCACTGCAGCAACTGAGGAGATTATTGTTCTTTCTTTCAATGACGAAGAACAACATCTCCTAGTATCAAGTCAAGATGAGATGGAATAGGTGATCAAAATTACAGCATCTTATCACGACACTCTCAACAAAGAGTTCTTCACCACTTACAACGTAGGAGATTTTTGGATAGTGGAGATGGGCAATAGTGTTCATTCCAAAATAATTGGAATTGGTGACATCTATGTCAAGATGTACACTAGTTGCACACTCATCCTTAAAGAAGTTATGCATGTTCTTGATATCTTGTGGTGTCTTTGATCATAAAGGCTCTGAGAATTTCTTTGAGAGTAGGAAGTGGAAGTTTACGAGGAATTCCTTGGTGATTGCTATGAGCGAACGATACAGAGCGATGGGCCGAGAGCACGTGAAAATGAGAGGCGCGGTCCACCGAGGTGTTTAAGTTGAAAATATAAATGTACCGGGTCGTGGAACCAGAAAGTTTTGAGTGAGAAAGCGGGAAAAATTTTAGATCGGTCAAACTCGAATCTGCCATCTCTTAGTGTAGAGTCGCCAACTAGATTGGATCTTTCTAGGAATTAGAGTCCTTTGAGGCTTATGTCCAGGGGACGGCCCACTAAGACATAGAAATTCGGGTTCGGGATAAGTTGCTTATTTCTTATTAGATCACATTATATTACATCTATAGAAAACCATATTTCTTAATTGTGTATATTCGCACTTATATCGTTTTCGAGTAATAATGTATGATTTAACGCGCATGCAGAAAGCAATAAAACCATACATAAAGCGAGAAATGAATGCGAGAAAGTAAAGATTAAAATTGCATAACCTCGGGGGCTGCAACCGCCCGCCTAGTCTATTAATTACAATTCCCAAAAAATTATTGAAATGCGATACCTGAAGGAAAATAAAACCCTAGGCATACATCTAACCTACATCTACAACGGTTAGCACATGGTATATAGTACAACATGAATATTTACATGTATGCATGATTTGATCTTGGCAAGGCCCATGTGGCCTAACTTAGATATTGACGATTGAAAATTTCTTATTTAGAAATAAAATGATTCATTTTATTGACAATTATGTTGGTCATTTTTTATTAGTGAAAGTGGCCGCATGGCAAAATGTGAGGCCTATTATCCGGGAATAATTTTAATTCCCTTCGTTGGGATATTCTAACACGCATTTTCATAAATTAAAAGAAATAGAAAATAAGGGGAAGAAATATTACATTGATATTTACAATAAAAGAGAAATAAAAAATATTCCTAGGTCGACATGTGAAATAACATAAGAAACACGAGATGAAGAAGCTCTAGGAACTCAGAGGCTTACCCTTTCGGTGTGAATTCACTTCAGCATATCCGTATGATCCCCAGGAGCGTTCCTCATTCATTTTTAAGGTTGTGACTTGGAGTGGAAAATAATCGTTTATTGCTCCAAAAGATAATCAGACTCGGGTTCTAAATTTATTTTAGACCTGAGAATATCTGAGGATTTTTGAAGAAAAATAGAAGAAAGAAAGTTGATTTGAAAATCGTAAAGTTTCAGAATCCAAAAGTGTTTTGGATCCGAATTATTCAAAGAACTTTTGAAAGAAAATATTTTTAAATTTTCTCATTGTTCTTTCTCGTGAAAATAAAATTTTTTCTCCAATTTTTCAAGCCCTCTTTAATCCAAAAAAAGTCTCGTTATTTGTAGGGAGAATTCATTTTGAACTCCCCTATAAAGGGGGACTGGCGAGCCCAGCATGGGCCTGCCAAGGCCAAATGGCCTAAGAAATCCATGAGCCATTTGGCTTAAAATCTTTTTTTTAAAAAATTTTTTTAAATTTATTTTTTTAAATATTATATATTTATATACTTATATATATACAAATTTATTTTCTTTTTATTTTTCTTAAAATATATACATATGTTTTCTTAAAATAAAATGATTTAATTAAATTATTTTGGACCCTTAAATATTTATTTATATCCCTTAAAAATATTTTAAACCTTTAAATTTTCACTTTGAGGCTTTTAAATATTTTCTTACGGTTCTAAACATTTATTTAGAGCCCAAAATATGAGCTCCCATTTGAAGATCATCGGATGGTCTAAAATTGTGTGATATAAGGATAAAAATCCTGAAAAGCCATCTTCATCGAACTTGCGAGCTGGCATAAAATCTCGTGCCCACAACTGCCCCTCGTGTGATCATTGTTGGTTGTATAACCAGTATGATCACACGAAATAGAGTAGAGGGATTGAGAATATACCTGACTGGTGCGATTGGTGACTTCTTTGTCCCCAATCGGTGAAGATGTAGGCCTTCTTTTCTAGCGCCATGTCCTCATGAGATTGCCCGTTTCTTTCTAGGGAATCCCTTGGTGTTTGATGCCCCTTGCGAGCGTCTACGGCATCCTTTTAATAAACGACAACTATTTCTTTCTTCAGTTGTAGTCATCATGTGCCCCTTGTGAGTTGACCTTCGGTTGGTTTTGATCGTTAGAACTGCTAAAGCAGGAAGCTTGAATCTATTTCAAAGGCAATCTCATTGAGATAACAGTTTCTTTCTTCGGTTATGTTTCCTTGGTAAATTTCTGACATGTTTCCTATGACAAATCAGAGAAAAGTATAATGTTAATCCATTTTATGATGCACGTTTTAATTATTTGATTGAGTTGTGTGGAGAAAAAATTTTTGCCCCTTCAATCAAAAATTAAAACATGATGAAGGAATGAGTTTAATAAAAATAACTCGGGGATGTCCCGAAGGTCGCTCCGTTGTTTTAAGAGGCTTTTGAGATGTTGCAATGTTTCTTGAATGGGGCCCAAGTAGGCTTGAATTTACTTTAGGCTTGAGTTGGACATCATCTTTCTTAGAGTTTGTAGATTCCTCAAGTGGAGGTGGAGTTTCTTATATACTGGGACAGTGTTACCCCGGTTTGGCATCGTCTTTACATGTAAATGATGTGATGCGAATGTAATGTATAGATGATTTTATGCATGAACAATATTTATCATATGATGTATATTCTTATGTTGTAGGTATTGCGGGCTTCATTCATTGAAGAGCCTTCTCTTGTACTTGTGCATGGTTGCCCCTAGGATTTATCTTGTGAGGGATTCCATGGATGACTTCCTCAGAGTGATGACTATGGGTTTGTTGAATCAGATTCAAGTTCAGGGCTTGGATCTGGTCTGAGGAAGATCTAGATGAGTCATTTACCCCGCATTGTGTTGGTGATGATCGCTTAGAAGCCATCTGCCTAAAGTGTTGTTGGAGGTATATAACGCCACATACAGTTCTGAGGAGGAGATGATGAATTTGATTTTTTTTTTGTTCTAATTTCTGCATAGATTACCCTTGAAGGTTTTCAATCTACCGAACCTTGTCTTAAGTTTTGCCTGGACCGCCCTTTCAAGTTTTCAATCCAGCAGACTCATTTTTCTTTATTTTTACTTTTTCATTTTTTTGGATGTTTACTTGCAATATTCTACCATTGGAATGCAAGCAATCAAAATAAGTATATGCATAAAGATTCAGCAAAAATTTCAATTCATTGATGAACTTAACAGGGATATAAATGTTTCAAATGATTTGACTCCTGCCATCAATTAGCCCTTTCAGGTTTTCTAACCAATGTAGTTCTCTCGATGTCCTAAGTTTTGCCTGAGCCGCACCTTTTGGGTTTTCAACTCAACGGACTATTCTTTTTCTATTTTGAAAAGAGGCCCTAATTTTTACTCAACTAACAGAGTGTTATTTGATAGGCTAATTTATTTTTTATTGGTAATACTTTTTACTGATTTATTTCTTTCACCTATGCGTGATAGCAATTGTGCCACTCTTGGTTGATTTGGTAGATCTATTACTGTACATGTCCACGACTTCAGTTGTTGTCTTGTTCAACGTTTTTTATCAATTGGTTGGTGCTCGTGCCTCTTTGCTGGCTTGAGGTGTATGTGATGATGATTCTTGGTGCTTGATCATCAACATTTCCTTCAATTGTACTTCGACGACAGGTGATATATCAGGGATCAGGTCCGATAGCTTGATTCCATCGGGGGTGAATGATTTTCATTCAACACTATTCCTTTAACAATGTAATGATCGGCCCATAAGTGTTGGCAAGCCATGTGATGGAGTTGTTGATGTGCTCAATGATCTGACTCCTTTGTGTCTTTGGTATTGTGCCGGCTGTTTAGCCCTTCTAGGGCTTCGATCATTGCTTGCTTGCCCCACAAATGGTGGTGAACCATACGATGCACTCAATGCTCTGACCCCTTCTTTAAGTCTTTGATATTGCATCGGTTGTTTGAATTTATTCTGCCTTGTTGACATTTCAGCCCTATTCTAGCTTGGATCATTTTGAATTTTGCTTTATTAACTTAATATTGAATGGACATTCCATGCTTGGAGATATTTCTATCGATCTTATGTCTTTATAGGGTGAGGCAAATGCTATCATACCTTGTCTAAGTACTTGTGTTTGTCTCTCACCTTCTCTCAAGAGTCAAATCATTTGAACTTATTATAACTTTAGGGAATCCATTTATACCCAAATTAATTTCATTACAAGATGTGTCACGTGTGCTAAAAACATTATGTATATGCTTATGAGAATACGTGATGTCATTGATAGAATATCGAGCAAGTCAATAAAGTTTAATTTATTAATAATTTGAAAGCCTTGTGGGAAAATTAGCTAAAAGCTAATTTATTACATCATCATCTTTCGATGCTAATGCCCCCCAAATGTGTCCATGGATTCAAAATGCTCCATCCTATCCGCCTTCTCAAACACTTCTTGATAGCTCGAAAAGATGTCTGACCCAAACTTGTTCTTGTATGATGGAAGTGCGCCATCCAGAAGCTTGGTTATTATCTCTGGTAGAGTTAAGCAAGCCCGAAGCCTGACATGTGTGGCCATCCAACACGCATAGTAGGATTTGAAGCTCTCACCCTGCTCTTGCTTTGTAACCTCTAGATGTTACATTGTGGTTTCCATTTGAGAGTTGAAACATAATGCCTCATCATAGCCTGAGCAAGGTTATTCCAATCAATACCTTTGTCCAACGGAAGGTGGCTATACCATTCATTGACTGGGTGGCCCAAGGTGACGACAAAGAGCTTAGCCATCATCCGTTTGCTGACCCTTAATGCTCTCATCACCGTCTAATAATGCGTTAAGTGAGGGTGCGGGTTGCCAGATCCCACATACTTTTCAAACTATGACATTGCTAAGTTTGGGGGAAAGCTATCCTCATCCCCTATTATCGGTTGCACCGAGTATGGATTCATAAGATGGCCTCCGTGAGTGGCCAAGAACTGTTGCCATAATTTTTCCATTCCTGGTTGTTGGAGGATGATGTTCTCTGTGGTTGGATAAGAGTTATATTGCCCTTGGGGAAATGCTACAAAATTGGGAAGTTGAGATGCTTGGAACTGTGAGGCCATAGACATACTCCAACTACGAATAGGCTGTTGGGTCATTCCTTGGTAGAAAGGCCCTATTGCGAACGTCGCTTACCCAATTTATCCTAGGAAGAATTGATTCTGGGAAGGATTGACAAAGTTATATCCTGGCTGCCTAATCTGAGTCTAGTTTAGTTGACTTTGTCATACCCAGAACTGATAAAAGGCGGTAGGATTTGGGTGCACCGCATGTGAGGTGGAAGGTACCCATTTTCTAGGTTGATTAGTAGGACCGCCATTATTAAGGGTAGTTCCCAGGTTGGACCTCTCGGCATGATGGTGAATAAGCGATGCTAGTTGTTCGCTATTTGCAAAGGCATTCAAGGCAACTGCAATCTCGACGTCACCAACGACTGATGTGTCTACTAAGAATGTTGTCTCGTAAGGATAGGCTGATCCTCCCCCGCACCTTCTTTGTGGATTTCCCATTAAACACGTAAGTTGAATTGAATTCGAATCGAAACCCGAGTCCTCACTTGAGTCAGTGTATGAAACCCCCTCCAGATTGGCCATGATTGGAGAAATGCGGACCAAGCGATAAGCAGGCCTTTTCCAAGCCCCCTTCGATACATAAGTAGAAGATCAGACCATGCATTTGAGATTTATGACATGATTCGTGATGCAAAAAATGCATGAGATGTTTAATGTAACGGCTGCATTAACAAGGGGTTAGCATGCCATGATGTGAGATCAATAATATGTTTGTAAATCCATTTGAAATAAACAAGTTAGTCATTAGGTAAAATAGGTGAAAATGAAAACCCAACCCCTAGGGATGGATTTTGAGATCTATATGATGTCTGTGTGACATTGTAACGTGAATGGTGTAAATGAGGTGACAAAGTCACCCGTGTGGTTATAGGTTAATGGTTTGAGATTTCGTACCATGACTAGATCTCATGGAATGAGGTGGTTAAAATTATTTCGGGTAAGAAGTGCGACATACCCTGATGAAATGGAATAAAACTTAAATAACTACCGTATGTAGCTATTGAATGATTTGGTTATGTTGCCCAATTAGGGCGGAGTTTCGGATGCACGTGTGGTCATTGTTATTTGAGGGTATGTGGTGATGCATGAACTATTACTCCGTGTGGGTGAATGATTCGGGTATGAAGCGTATACCCTTGAAGATTTGGTAAGGTAAGACTTTTGAAATAAGTTCAACCTGTATGGGCTTAGGTTCGGATGTTAGCAGGGACATCACATGATGTGGGGAAAAATGGTTTGGGTAGGTATTTGCCCCGTTTGGGCTATGTGGTATGTGTGGTTGACCTGTGTGGGCTATGAGTTGGATGTCTAGTGGACATCTCATAGGTAATGTGTGTGATATGTTATTGCTCATTGTCGGCTAAGTGTTAGATGTCAAGTGGAAATCATGCAAATTGGGGTGGATGATGCTTCATAATCATAGGAATAATGTGATTAAGAATTTTCAGCACTTATCCAAGTTCTAAAACCTTTGAAAAAAGTTTTTAGAAAAAAATCCCCAACGAAGTCACCACTGTGAGTAGACGACACAGAGCGATGGGCCGAGAGCGCACGAAAATGAGAGGCATGGTCCATCGAGGTGTTTAAGTTGAAAATATAAATTTACTAGGTCATGGAACCGGAAAGTTTCGATTGAGAAAGCGGGAAATATTTTAGATCGGTTAAATCCGAATCCGCCATCTCTTAGTGTAGAGTCGCCACCAGGATTAGCTCTTTCCAAGAATTAGAGTCCTATGAGGCTTTACGTCTAGGGGACGGCCCACTAAGACACAGAGATTTGGGTTCGAGATAAGTTGCTTATTTCTTATTAGATCACATTATATTACATCTATAGAAAATCGAATTTCTTAATTGTGCATATTCGCACTTATGTCATTTTCGAGTTATAATGTATGATTTAACGCGCATGCAGAAAGCAATAAAACCATACATAAAGTGATAAATAAATGTGAGAAAGTAAAGATTAAAATTGCATAACCTCGGGGGCTGCAACCGCTCGCCTAGTCTATTAATTACAATTACCAAAAATAATTGAAATGCGATACCCGAAGAAAAATAAAACCCTAGGCATACATCTAACCTGCATCCACAATGGTTAGCACATGGTATATAGTACAACATGAATATTTACATGTATGCTCTATTTGATCTTGGTGTGGCTCGTGTGGCCTAATTAAAATATCGACAATTGAAAATTTCTTATTTAGAAATAAAACGATTCATTTTATTTACAATTATGTTGGTCATTTTTTAATAGTGAAAGTGACCGCATGGCAAATTATGAGGCCTGTTATCCGGGAATAATTTTAATTCCCTTTGTTGGGGTATTCTAACACGTATTTTCATAAATTAAAAGAAATAGAAAATAAGGAGAAGAAATATTACATTGATATTTACAATAAAAGAGAAATAAAAAATATTCCTAGGTCGACATGTAAAATAACATAAGAAACACGAGATGAAGAAGCTCTAGGAACTTAGAGGCTTACCCTTTCGGCATGAATCCATTTCGGCGTATCCGTATGATCCCCGGGAGCGTTCCTCATTCGTTTTTAAGGTTGTGATTTGATGTGTAAAATAATCGTTTATTTATCCAAAAGATAATCAGACTCAGGTTCTAATTTATTTTAGACCCGAGAATATCTGAAGATTTTGAAGAAAAAATAGAAGAAACAAAGTTGATTTGAAAATCGTAAAGTTTCGGAATCCAAACGTGTTTTGGATCCGAATTATTCAAAGAATTTTTGAAAGAAAATATTTTTAAATTTTCTCGTTGTTCTTTCTCGTGAAAATAGAATTTTTTTCTCTAATTTTCCGAGCCCCATTCAATCCAAAAAAAGTCTCATTATTTATAGGGGAATATATTTTGAATTCCCTCTATAAAGGGGTTTCTTGCAAGCCCAGCTACTGGGCTACTGGGCTCGCCAAGGTCAAATGGCCAAAGAAATCCAGGCCATTTGGCTTAAAATCTTTTTTTTTAATTTATTTTTTTATATTATATATATATATACACACACACACACACAAATTTATTTTCTCTTTATTTTTCTTAAAATATATACATATATTTTCTTAAAATAAAATGATTTAATTAAATTATTTTGGACCCTTAAATATTTATTTATGTCCCTTAAAAATATTTTAAGCTTTTAAATTTTCAGTTTGAGCTTTTAAATATTTTCTTACGATCCTAAACATTTATTTAGAGCCCAAAATATTTTTTTAAAGAGAAGAGCTCTCATTTGAAGATCATCGGATGGTTGAAAATTGTGTGATTCAAGGATAAAAATCCCGAAAAGCCATCATCATCGAACGCGAGCTAGTAAAAAATCCCGTGCTCACAATTGCAAAAGGGACCATGTGTTGTACATTTTACAAAACAAAAACAATCATTTGTAAAGATGGGTTGCATGCTGTTGAAGAAGAGTCTTTAACAGACTTGTAGCATAGAAGATTGGCTCACAACAATGAGAAAGGGTTGTAGATTCTAGCAAAGAAGGCTCTTGTACCTTCAACTACGGTACACCACTATCCCCATGTAATTATTACCTGTTTAGCAATCAACATAGAATGTGATTCAGCAAGTCATCATGTAGAAAGTTAAGTTTTTCCTGACTTTGTGCACTCAAATGTTTGTGGCCCCTTTGAAACAGAATCCTTGGGAGGTAACAAGATCTCGGAAGCTGTGGATGTATTTTTTAAGAACAAAGGATCAGATTTTCAGTCATTCTAGAAGTTTCATATCGTGGTGGAAAGAGAGACAAACAAGAAACTAAAATGTCTCTTAACTGATAATGGAGGTGAATACACTTCTCAAGAGTTTGAGAACTATTTCTCTATACATGGAATCTGACATGAGAAAACTGTACCTAGTACCCCACAACACAACGGTGTAGAAGAGATGATGAATCATACCATTGTGGAGAAGGTCAAATGCATAATAAAAAATGGTTAACTTACCTAAGTCATTTTGGGGTGAAGCACCATGCACAACCTACTATGTCATCAATAGGTCACCATCTTCCACTCTAGACTTTGATATTCCAAAAAAGGTATGGATTAGATTAGATGTTCAATACTCTCATATGAAGGTATTTGGTTGCAAGCCATTCGCACATGTGCCTAAGGAGCAACGGTCAAAGCTTGATGATAAAGTAATTCCTTGTATCTTCCTTGAATATGGATGAAGAGTTTGGGTACAAACTATGGGACCTAGAGAAGAAGAAGGTCACTAGATGAAGAGATGTAATCTTTCGAAAAAAATGAGACTATCGAAAGCTTCAAGAAAAATGATAAGGTGGGGTTTGTGAATGGCGTCATTCCCAATACCATTCCTTCACTATCAAACAATGCATTTGTTGGAGATGTTGAATTATCAAAACTAAGGGTGGGTCATGAAGAAGAAGATGTTTATGATGAGGGGAAGCAACCTACCCAACAAGTAGAAGATGACCAACGGCTTAGAAGATCTATCAAGGATCGTCAACCAACATCAATGTATCTTAGTTCTGAGTACATTCTCCTCACTGACAAGGGAGAGCCACAGAATTTCCAAGAACTTTTAACTCATTCAGATAAAGAGTTATGGCTAGAGGCGATGCAAGATGAAATACATTCCTTGCTAAAAAACAGCACTTATGAGTTAGTCAAACCTCCTAAAGGTAGAAAAGCATTGAAGAACATATGGGTTTTCAATATCAAAAGAGATGGAAAAGGAAAACTGGTGAATTACAAAGCTCGTCTAGTAGTGAAAGGATTTCAACACCATAAGGGAATTGATTTCAATGAAATATTTTCTCTGGTGTTTAAGATGACTCTATTCGAGCGGTCTTAAGCTTTGTAGCTAGCTTGAATCTTGAGCTTGAACAATTTGACGTGAAAATAGCATTCCTTCACGGTGACTTGGAAGAAGAGATTTACATGGAGCAACAAGAAGGTTTTGAAGTAAAAGGGACAGAACATCTAGTTTGCAAGCTACAAAAGAGTTTGTACGGATTGAACAAGTGTGAGCGGATGACATGGAGGGATGGACTGAGAACATGTGAATTCAAAGGCGCGGTCCACCTGGGTGTTTAAAAAAATTACCGGGTCGGGAACCTGGAAAGGTTTGGTAGAGAAAGAGAAAATGTTTTTAGATTAGTCAAACCTGAATCCGCCGTCTTTTAGTGTAGAGTCGCCACCTGGATTAGCTCTTTCTAGGAATTAGAGTCCTGTGAGGCTTAACATCTGGGGGGCGGCCCACTAAGACATGAAGATTCGGGTTCGGGATAAGTTGCTTATTTCTTATTGGATCACATTATATCACATCTATAGAAAATCGTATTTCTTAATTATTCATATTCGCACTTAAGTCATTTTTGAGTTATCATGCATGATTCACATATGTGCGGAAAGTAGTAAATCCATACACAAAGTAGTAAATAAAAGTGGAAAAGTAAAAATTAAAGATTACGTAACCTCGGGGGATGCAACCGCCCTCCTAATCTATTAATTACATTTCCCAAAAATAATATTTGCAATACCAGAAAACAAATAAAATCCTAGGTATACATCTAACCTGCATCCACAAAGGTTAGCATGAGATATGGCACAATATTTGCACGTATGTTTGATTTGATTTTGAGAAGGCCCATGTAGCCTAATTAAAACATCAACGATTTAAAGTTCTTATTTTGGATTAAAAAAATGTTCATTTTTATTTCAAATATGTTGGTCATTTTTATTTAGTGAAAATGATCGCATGGCAAAAGGTGAGGTCTATTATCCAGGAATAATTTGTATTCCCTTTGTGGGGATATTCTAACATGAATTTTCATTAGTAAAGAAATTACAGATGAAGAAGGAAAATTACAACATTTAAAAAGTAATAAAATAATTCCTAAGTCCACATGTAGAATAACATAGAAAACACGAGATGGAGTGGCTCTAGGAACTCAAAGGCTTACCCTTT